>JAATLQ010031358.1:44924-64887 GCA_013421005.1 Heliconius erato x Heliconius himera | reverse complement strand
CGACAATCAGTGTTTTGGGTGACGTTAGTCTCGGTTCTTGCGGTTGATTTGTTTGTTTTACGGGCAATTTGCGATTATAAACATGTTTTTGGGGAGTCCGCGATTTTATCTCTATTATTTGTGACCATCCTACCACTAATTAAGTAGTTTAAAAATTAAAGTGAACAGTTCCGATGTTAATCTACGCATAGTCGAACATAACGAGGTCACTAACCGCTTCTCCTTATGAATATTAAAACCCGACACTTGGAGCGTAAAAAAATCCGATGCAGTCGTAAATGGTATATTATCAAATTCTTGACGTAAAATGATCATCAACGGGAACGAGCTGCGCCGTAAACATGACAAATTGATCCGTGTGAAGTTCTGTGATAAAAACTGGTTCAAATAGTAGCTTGGAGTGTGGGCGGACATGGACAAGACCAACAGTAATATTCGTTGTATTTCGTTACATTGAAAGTGTAAAATTATGAGTAGCAAATGCAATATGTTGCAACTTGCAAGTCATTTAATTTATCCGTATTACCAAGCTTGTAAAGCTCTTATTCTAATCTAAATAAAGGCCGTTTCAGGTTTTATTTGAGTTGTTTTCCACGTATTTGTTAGGTATTGACAAGACGCACTGACTGCTGATCAATATATAATGCATTCAATGGTATTGTACTTTACGCTATGAAAACATCAATAGCGATCTACCTGAAGTAAACACCTGCTGGGCTGTAGGAGGGTACCATCAAAATTCTTATAGTAAAACTTGTGTATGCAATTTTAAAGCTTCTTGAAAAAGAAAAAAGGTTTTATTTGTATACTTGTTTTATTGAATAGTGCAAATCGAAGCGCCGCGTGAAGTAATTCTTTAAATGATGCACATGTTAGTATGAAAGTAGACAAAACAAACTGCAGAATTGTCTTATATCTTGTAATTTATGGTTGAACCGACCACCTATGATGTCCCTTTTGAGTGACATATTTTAATCGTTTCCGTTTTTCGAATGAGCAGTATGCTGTTGGCCCTAATGTTTTAATACAGCGTCGTTAGCGTAGAACTAGAAGAGCCCTAACCTCAGCTTGGCTACCGTGAGGACAATTTAATATGACTCTGTAATTTCTTCCAAGTTGTCTTTATTTTTGAAACCTCACAATATTACAGTTAGTGTAATAATTTCAAACAACGATGGGAAACATGAACCTATTAATAAAACTTACTTCCTGTTTGTAAACGTAGATTATGTTATTAAAAAAATTAAAATACTAATACTATATCAGGTTGCTCATTCCCCTCTAACAACGATGCAATAATTGAGACATTAAGATTGTTCCGATAGAAAGTTTTATGGAATAATAAGCTATGCTATAATTAGAAACACTAAAACCACTTACTTCACTCTCAGTCCAATCTATAAGACTAGATTTTTCTTCTAGAAGGTTTTCTGAACTTCTCTTCTCGTCTTCTCCGTCACCTTCGTCTTTGAATACCTTGACCTCGTCCGTGGAGCCCAGGTCGTCGCCGCCCGAGCTCGCTGCAGAACTCGAGTGCGCATGCGGCATTTTCAAGAACCTAACGCCCCAACTTCCATTATCCCATCCTTCAATTACACATACTATCTGTCATCCATGACCGAAAACTAAATTTCCATTTTTAACTATTTATATCAAACACTGAAGATTTGTCTTTTTATTAAATTTACCTTTAACATTTGACAACTGATTACGATTATTGTTCACTTACGACTAACTACTAGGCAAATGTTTGGTTAACTAAACTAAATGAGATCACAGATAACTTTTGTCAGGTTGAACTTAAAACGCTAAAGTTGAGGAGTTCCGTCTGATTTCGTGTTGAGTTGCATCTGCAAAAAGAAAAAAAAAAGATTTATAAATTAAATATAATTAAAAAAAAAACAAACATTTAAATATAAAAATAAATAAAGTATACTCTTATATTTTACATTGTTTCGAGAAAAATAAAGCAAAAATTAAGGAAATTACGTAAGCCAAGTAGGCATCAGCCTAAATTTATCTTTTAATTCGCCGCATTGTGCTTCCATATACAGGTCAAGTTGGCTGTCAAGCACTCGTCAAGTCCCTGGCCCCGGGCCAAGAGACTAAGAAAATCCGAGCGGACGAAATAACATATTGGCTTTGAAGCGATTCGGACAAACAACGCCCATCCTAAAATGTTTCACCTCTAATCAATAGTCATTTATATTTATAATGTTAGTAATTAACATATCAAGAGTTAAATGTTGCGAAAACATATAAAAATAAAATTAGGGATATTGAAACATCTTGATGTAATCGTATATTCATTTAATATTATAATTTATGTTAGACTAGTGTTTCGCTGCAGTTTTGCAGGTGAAATAGGCTCTAGTATCATTGGTTCTATGCTCTAACTTAATATGTATGTATAAACCATTGCAAACGTATATTAATTTTACCTTTCATTAACTTTATTTTATAGGGTGTAAAATAGACGTTAAAATTATATATAACTAATATTTTTTGTGCCTAACTACATCACAAGACTACTTAGAAACAGAAGTTCAGCTAGCATCGTTTATGACAAACCACATTACATTGTTAAAATATACATTGCAGGAATTCAAAGTAACAGGTGAACCAAAACTACTGATAGGGCTTCGCTAGGGTCAACGACAATACTTATAATTCGAATCACGATCATATAGGCGCCAGGGAAACCGACAATTATGGTAACGGAGGGGATACCTTAATAGTTCAGATATAATATGATTGCGTATTATAGTTGTTTAGTATAATCTATATCAAGTTGTTAAAAAAAATCATCATATTTTTTTTCATAGCTTGGTAAATAGTTATCCTTTGTCGTGCTTAAGAGAAAAATTAAGCTCTCGTTAAGAGAGCCACTCTACCAACAATGGCAAAATTCGGGCAGGGTACTCCGCTCTCTATTTCCTGCCTGAATGAAAAGATTCTAATCTGAGATAGTCTTGGCACAAATGTACGAATGTCAATGTCTCGGTTATGGGTTCGATTCCCACTCGGGGGGAATGAAATATTTAATATATTCATTCCCTCGCTCTCGTTATTAACTGCCTTTAGAATTCAGCGGAAAGTCAGGAACACTACTATACTATGTGCAGGTTACAGCGTGAAGTATAGCTTCAATCTAGTGATTCTCTCCAAATGTGGTGAAAGACTGTACTGCTTCCAAATATTTGTTTATTTTATTCAAATATCTTTATATTATTCTAGCATATTATGTTTTCTTGCAGCATAATACGCACAGAAACGAAAAGTCAGTGATTCGCTCGTAACTTTATCAAAACGGGCCAAGTCTTATCAAAGTTATCGCACCTTTAACTAATCTAGGTAATATTATATATAACTAACTATGTTTAACGCATAGAGCAAGGCCATAAATTATATCTAATGTAGAGAAAATTAAATAACTTCTTATTATAGGCCGTCGTGCCGCTGTGATGCTGCGCCTGGCTCTAAAGTTGATTCGTTTGATTCCCTCTTGGGGGTATTAAAATTATTTTCCCAGCCGAAGTAGATCAAATGTAACGTTGAGTTTCGACACTAAATAAATCAGTCAAAATTTTGCGGACGAACTCGAGATCGATCCTTAAAAAGCGTGAAGCTGTTTTTTTATTATTATGTAGAATTTTCTAGTCGCTACTGTTATTACATCGACTTTCAAATTACCTGCGTTTACGCATGGTGATTATATTTATCTTGAAACAAGTATTCATTAGTATGAATTAATGTTGGGAATTGATAATTAAGCTTATATTATAGAAATAAATTAGTTTAAACAGTATTTATCTTATATGATCTGTGGTACTTATATTTACATATTAAAAAAACAATGCTGTGAAATCTGTTTGTCTATTCAATTTGTGGAAATTAAAGTAGTATACGGATGAAAAAAAAAAGAAATTTATTACTATTTTAGTGCTAAGTATCTATTTAATTTTTAACTGTAGATAATTAAACATTAAATATTTAAAAATTTCCATTTTTTTTTAAGTATACTCGCTATTTTTTCCACATACACCATAATAAATAGTGGGAAACTGGTCACTCCGTCTTCCGTATTTTCACGGCATTACGTGTTGGGTCACTGAATTTAACACTGGGCTTTATCCTACCAATCATGCTTAATCGTTCATTTTCCCGAATAGTAATAAAACTCATAACCATTCCGTAGGCAAAAGGAACATAGTGTCAAGACACTCCGCTCCCCACAATAATGTTATGTGATAAACAAATAAATTCCAAGCTTCCAAGACCGAAGCTCCACTAAAATGATAATACCGTCAATCACATCAACTAAGGCAGCGCACGCGCATCGTAGAATGCATTTGTCATATTGGTATGTGCACAATGAATGTGGCCGACACGTTTGAACGGAGTTATGCATGACAATGTGTACTTGTATTTAAATTCGATGCCATAATTACTTGTCTCATGATAGTAGGGGAGATATTGCTTACTGTAACATAGACTTAGGTATATCTCCAGCTTTAAAGCTTTCTCAAACTATGTTTTTATATTAATTTTAAAAGACACAGTGCGGTGTTTAGTTACGCCACTCATGCACGTGTCAACGAGACATGTAGTGTCTCAAATTCGGAGAATGGTTAGCACTGGTTTCTCTCAGCCTACTCAAATGATATGCAGGATACAAAAAATATTAAAAGCTGATAAATTTAATATATGCGTAACATTACATATAAAAACATCTTTTGTTTTACAATTTATGCATTTATATAGCGATAATTTTCTCATTTATTCATATAATAAGTATTAAGTATAATATATAAATTTATTTTTTCACATTTTATGACCGCTTTAATTATAATATTAGCCGTTTATGAACCACAATAGAATTTACTAAGCGTAAAATTAATTACTTATAAAATTATTTTGGTTCGACGAAATTTAGTGTTTTTTCCTTAAGAGACAAGAACTAGATTCCTTTGTACGTTAAAGTATTATACATATGTATACGTATATTAAAAATATATCTTTATTTCCGCAATGACCGTGCGTTTTATATTTGATTTTATATTATATCTTTTATTGCCTATTATGTGTAACTCAATATATTAATCAAGTAAGTCAGTTTTACGGTTATTATAATAACAGGTAAAATCATTAAAATTAATTTTGGTTATTCAAATATATTATAAATCATAATTATATAATTTTTATTGTTGAAGATTATATAATTAAATGCAAATATAAAGAAAACCTAGTGTCGACACTCCCTTTTTCCAGGTTTCGGGCAAATTCGAGACATTGTATATTGCGTGATAGAACTCAACTCCACCTCTCCCAAATTCTTTTCCTCGTGTGTGGATCAAATCCACAACCATATCATTTACAACTAGAGACTGTTCCATAGCGCCACAGCGCCCCGTCATGATGATCACTATTAAACGTATGTATAATTAAGCCTGTCATTTCCGATCCTTCATTAAGAATAAAACAACTTAACTCAAGTTTAAATTAGTACCACACACAAATAATAGAAAACAGAAAACCGTCAACTATAGTTAGGTTTCTTACTAAAACAAGCCGTGCCAAGTCCAATCCTTTCAGGGATATATGCCAACTCGTTCATCGGATGTGGCGCCATTGCAGCAAAAACAACAAAACAATCTCACTTAATGCTTATTTTCATGTTCTATAAATCAAGAATAATGTGGTCTATAATTCTCTGTCTTAGTATATGCTTACAGGAACTTGCTGACTTAGCCTTTAGTGACGTTATCAATTTATACTTTTTTATTATTTTACTTGGTATGTTATGAGTATATTTTTTTTTATTTTTATCACTTCATATAATCAAGATTTTTCATCTGGTATAGTTTTCGTTACAGATTTCGTTAACTACTTAAAAGTTTTTGATCTAATGAGTTAAATTAAAGAAATTATTAAATTCTTGAAGCTTCATATCCCAAATATTTTTTTAAGTAGCGTAAATTATCATGTTAGACATCTTTCTAATCTGATAAATAATCAATTTGCGTAGAATATCTTCTTGATTATTAAATATCTACAAAATTCACCTTTCGAGCCAGCATTTAATTAGGTATATATCAAATCAGTAAACCAATACACTGAGGACATGAGGGGAGGGAGGAAGTTGTGTGTTTATATTTTAATTTCTTTGCTCTGGTCTCGAAGAAAAGCGCGGTGTTGAGTTCCGCCACGTTGCAGTGCCTCGAGAATTCCAGATGGCAGAAAATAAAGAGCGGATTGATTGAACATTAGACTTTCTCTGCCTACCTTGCCACATACAGGATTGCCTACCTTGCTACATAATGATGCATATTAACGTGATAGTTATAGGTTTGAATCACAAGTCTAAGGAATGTCTCTCTGTTCAAAGAAACCTCTGAATTAAGTAATGCAATATCTCGAATTTAGCGTAAAGTGGTGAACGCAGTGCCTTTCTGCCTATCCTGATTGGCAGAGATGGGTGAAAATACATACACATCGCTATATATTTCAACATGTAAACAGCCAGCCTTATATAACAATGCTCATAGAAAAGAGCATTAGCATAGCAAACCTATAGCAGTATATCGAGCGTATGATCTATCATTAGTATCTATCGCACTGGTGAATATTTGATGAACAATCTGAGATTCTGGATGCGTGAGTTGAATGCCTTCGTCGTAGACATTTTTTAGAGCAGAAACAAAAATATAGTTCTATTTTTATTTTATTTGGGTACGTTTTGGATTTATATTTAGTAATAATAATAAATCTTAGAAATCTAATTTTTACAAACAAAATTTGTTCCCAAGTTCACTTTTTATTAATTTGAAACACTCCGTGAAATCCACTGTAGCATTTTGTTTAACTACAATAAGATACTTTTTAATTTCACTATAGTTATTTTTTAACGTATTCTCTTATTTTATTATCTTACACAGTCTTCATCATGTGTTTTCCAATGTGACATTAGCGAAGCGATCTATATGTGAAAGTATCATTAAATTCAATTTTTTTTTTTAAAAATACATTACATAAGTAAGGTAAATGCTAAACTGTGAATGGTAATGTATAACCTTGCTTTGTAATGTTCTTGCCATCGAACCCATCGGTTTTATGGTGGTTTTTACGATTGCCACGCGAAACCGTTGTTACGAGTGTTCCTCTAAATGATTTCTGTTTTACATGATTTGTAACAGCTTTCGACGATCAAGATTTATGTACTTAATAACAACTTGGCGCAGCGGTGGGTGTGTAGCTACAGCGGACGGTTGCGTGTTCGATTCCTATTCAGGGGAATGAATTATTTGCATTTGCCAGGTCTGATAAATAAAAGACAAAATGAGTCGTTGAGTTATGACAGTGAACACGCAAAGGCCCGAAAATTGGTCGGGAAGTGGGGAACCCGGTAGTCTATTAACACTAGTTCTCTGTACCTACACCGCTAGATACGGAAAACAGCGTAAGGCTATAAGAAATCATTGCTTTGTGGATTCGATTTTTTTAGCTCCTCCTAATCACCTCCGACATTTATTTTGGGTAAGTAACAACTAACTGTAAGGTCAGTCGCAACGCAGTGCCTCAGAATCTAGTGAAAAATGGGAAACGAAAGTGTAAGACTCTAGGTTCACAGGTTCACTCTGTCAACCCGGCTGTGTGCGGGATACAGCGTGAAGCTAAAAAACAGTATAAATAAATAACTAACTTTCTACATATGTGTAGAAATAGTAGATACATAGTTATATGAATTAGCTAATTTGCTCGTAAATTTTATATTGGTAGAGAGATTCTTGGTCTCGAGCCAGCTTTAAAATTCTTTACAGTTTTATCATATATTAGTGGCGTATTCCAGTAATTTATGATTATTTCAATACTAAAACTCTTAATTAAATAGTGATTACAAAGGAGTTTAACAATAAGATTAAAAAACATTAATGTATGTTCTTATTTTAAGTCATATTTTCGAATTAAACAGTCATTAATTCGTCAAAACATATAGTTTTTTTTTTCAGCTTCACGGTATCTCGCATGTAGCAGGGCATTCCGCTCTCTCTTTTTCGCCGAATTCTGAAGATATAGCGTGTTGTGTGGCGAAACTCAACGCCGTACTCTTCCTCGATACCAGAGCGAAGAAATAAAAATATTAAATATGTAATTTCATCGAGTGGAAATCGAACCCGCAATCAGTGTCGTTTTTAGTCACACGCTTGTGCCCGTGCGCCACGACGGCCGTGGCTTTATTAAAGGTAAATAGGTTAAAATGGTAATACAGTAGGTACATATGAAGTGAAGACAAATACTTACATGGTAGACTTAAATCATCTTATAAAATTAAAAAATCCAATATAATCAAGTAAACTTCTAGATGATAAACGATGTAAAAACTTTTTTAGAAAACGTACAAGGGTACGTAAAGGGTTTAAATCCCGCTACATTCAAATCGTACATCAAATAGCACTTTAAAAAACCTAAAAAAAAAAAATTGTTGCAAAAAAATACTGTTTATGTATATGCCACTCAACACGTAATGTTTCTAAATTTCGGATTTTCTAAATGTCCCTTCTTGATACGAGATACAGTCAAGCTAAATAATACAATCAATTCTAAGCTCTGAACAGAAGAAATCAAAGTATTTAATCCATAAAACAACATCTCCTTCAACTGCGTCGAACAGTCCTTTCCTGGAACATCGTCAGGCAAATCGCGTTACGCAATTCGTATTCATAGCTATTATGACACGATCACTTATCCATGCATTTGTATTAAAAAAATATCCTGTTCGCTTAGTTTTCCACATTTTGCATAAAATATAAGTAACTGCGGTTATAATGTTGAGTGAATTTAATTTCATTTCCATTTTTATGCATCTCTTATAACAAACTGGGTTCGAGAATGATATTTAAGTGAGAATGGTTTTTCATTTTTATTTGCCTGCTCTGGTAGACTAAGCGCAGCGTTGAGTTCCGTCACTCAATAGGAATATCTCGAAAATTCCGCAGAAAACGGGCAACAGTGGTGTCTAGATTTTGCGTTCCACTTGTTTGGTTTGCTGCGCCGGAAAAATCTTGTTTCTTTTAACTAAAACGTAATTCTAATTAAATATGATAATAATTCGAATCCACGTACATTTACGCATCAGACAAAAGTTATTTTTAAATTTATTTTAACCTAAGATTAATAAAAAACATCAGATGTTTCACGCATGTAAATTACTTGAATACTTTGTCGAGACAAAAAAGAACAGCACGAAACAAACAGAAGCACTACATTATATCGAATAAAATAAAACAAAAGTTTTCTTATTAAGTATCTTGAAAGGTCTAATATGTACGTAGGTACATACGTGTTATAACAGACTGCACATAGCCAGCAGCTAACTCAAATTACCGCATACATTTTATTTTATTTTAAAACTGAAGTTAGAATGTTAAAACTTTTATGTTTCTGTTTGTCCATATATTTGAAGGAAAATATCAAAATGTTTTAAGTTATTATTTACATACAGAACAGTTTGTAGTATGTTAGTAAGGTATCAAAACATAGCTTATCACTATTTTAGCATCATGTTTTTTTTCATAGCACGGTAGGCAGAGGTAATAAAATTGCGACACTCCGTTGCCCACTTTGCCTAATACCGAGACATTGCATATTCAGTAGCGCAACGCACTATTGACAATCAACATTCACAATAATACATAATTTAAAAAAAGCTAAAATTCATGCCTTTCTACACCAAATTATACAAGTGCTTTAGAATGCTCTCGAAATTTATGGGCAATAAATTGAATCTCGAATGGTTTCCTAGTACTCTCTAAAGAGTTTCCTTATTCGGATCCATCCAGACAGTCCAGCTCCATCAGCACACCAGCTCGCACCAGCATAGCAAACATGTTAAAAAAATTCAGTGTTCACAAAAGATTGTAAAATATAAACACAAAACTTGCCTCAACTATTTAAAGTTTAAAACTCTAAACTAACATGGCTGTAAAGCGACTCGGCTACGTCGAGCACAGTAGTTAGGATGCAAATTTAAAATCTATGTTCGCACGCAACCACATCACGTCATGCATTTGCGTCCGCTGTTTATCTGTTAAGTGGACGATTTCGATTATCAATATTATATTGTATTTTGCAAGCAATTCTAATCCTTATCTTAGATATTAATTTTACATTAAAACGTGAATTGGAAAAATTTTGGTGTATGATTAATCTGCATTTTAATACTGATAATATAATACATGTTTCCTGTGTATAATCAAAATATCGATAATTTCGTCATCGAACTTTCAGAGAAGGGAATCTTGAGAAGGGTTAGGACTCCGTTCCCCAAATCAGTGAATTTTCTGGTTCAAACACAAAGTTACATCTATATCATAAGGGCCATAAGGGCTGTGTTCAAGGTCCTCGAAATACTGGTGCCCCGAAAGACCGCACTGTTGCTTTCCAATTGGAATGCTTCGTGTGTGCCCAAGGGCCTAAATAAGTCATTAATAAACACAAAAAGTACTGAAGATAATTATTGAATTCTCCTGCTTTTGGACTCTGTTCTTCAACAGACACAGTACTAATATTTTAACCACTAGAATGTTAGGTATGTTAATTAATATTAAATTGTTTATTTATTTTCCCTATGATTCAATTTACCCTATAACTAAATAATGCAATGTTTGAAAATGTTCTTATTTTACTTCACAAATTATTTTTTATTCATTTATTTATTTGATAACTGTCTTATATATAGTTTTTCTTATACTCATTATACTGCTATTTTTCTAATGAAAAAGAACATAAATTCAAGAGAAAGAACTCAGACAGTAGATTAAAATCTTGATGAAGATCTTCAATAAGACGTCGCAGATGTGACCGCGTTCACAAACGCTTTACATGCAAATGTGGGAACTGAGTAAATCACTTTTCTGTCTACCCACATTTTTTATCTAAATGTTGCCTTATTACGTTCCAAATGAATTTATGTCTTTTGTTATTTAAGTCGCTGGAAAAATTTTAAATGACAATTTGCTAAATACAGTATTTTTATATTATAAGAAAATTGTTTTATATTAAATTTAATGTATTTTTTTTTATATTTTCGTAACACTCATTTTTCTAACCACTGTTTACCTCGCATTGCACAATAGGTAGCGGCTATTACAGCCTCCATCAGATTGTGGAAATATATTATAAATGTAAATTAATATTTTATGCCGACCATTGTACCGACGGCATTATAATAGTGTCAATTATTTCATAAATATAATTTGTTTGGTTGAATGCGCTAATCTCAGGAACTACTGGATTGAATTGAAAAATCTTTTAACATTGGATAATCGAGGCTATAAACTATAGAAAGTACAGAATTTTAATCGTTTTGATATGACTCACAATACGCACGGCACTAAGAATGTGTCATGTGACATAGGCAACTCTCATTAATTTCGATTTGACCACGAAAGCACAGATAAAGACCACATAGTATAAATAGATATGTGATAATATCACTTTTATTTATGTAACATTAGCTAATGATAATCGAGCTTATACAGTATACAATACTGAATCAGCATTACCTATATAATGTATTATGTATGTAATTGAACGATTAGCATTTAGAATTACGCATTTAGTACTTTACATCGCGTTCAATATGGAAATTCTCATTTATATGTAACTAAGAGGATATATTGCATATTTTTATTTTCCTATTTGTATAAGTATGACTTAGAAATATATATATCAAACTGAACTTTTCCGGTTCGGGTCTGTTTGATTGTTTTTTTCCTTCACACACCTAATATATTGAACTCGCTATCTCCGCCATCAATAGTCAGTCCACTTAGTCTCCTGCGCCAGTACAACTAAGATAGCTATTTACATTTACGACGCAAGTTAAGTTGACTCGTATAAAAGGTTTCCTGTATCGATACTATAATTTTTAAGTGGTCGCAAACTGTCGAATGTTAGAGGACTGTAAAACAAGACTATTATGCACGCGGACTGAAATAAACCTTGAATTGTATAGTCGTTTTATTGCAATTTGCCGTTAGACCATCTTCACATTTCAAAACATTCTATTAGTTAACAGAAACTGAAGGCTGTATTTTATATTTTATTTTGAAATAGAAAATTTAATTTGTTTCTTTTTATTTTATTCACTTGCAAAAAATTCAAGCTGTTTTGATGCAAAGGTTCGGTTTGTCACTATAAGCGCGACGACAGTGTGTTCGATTCTTCTAGGGGATACTCGATAAAGTGTGGCGAGGAGTTCCACTCAACACGTAGGGTCTCAAAAAATATGCAGTGCGTGGAGAACGGAGTGTCTTAACAGTAGGTTCTCTCTGAATTCAAACTACCCCGCTATGCGGGAAAAAATGTGAGGCTTTTTTCTTTTATCTTTTTTATCTTACGGAGTAGGCACACAGTATTGTGGTCACTTCTTATTCCATTATAAAGGCAGGACAAAAAATTTTATACATTTTCATGAAATTTAATATGCAAGTAGAAAGAAATTTGTGAGTTATCATAAAGTTACTTAATACTTATATGTATATTTTAATCTATAAACCTACATAAACCCAATTCTATTGTCACTACTTAGCTAACAAATAATTATCTATTGAAATATTTTAAAAATTGCCAAAAAAAATATTAAAATAGGCAAATGATAAATGAAATAAGAACCCCATAATTCCCCTTGGCGTAGGTATATAATGTTATACAATAGTATTAGTCCCATTGGGTCGTTGTGTGATATAGCGATAAAGATCCCCAATTCATTTAAAAGTACGCATGCGCTGTAAAGAAAAGTTTCTGTAGGTACCTATAATATTTTAATACTTACCTACTGTTATTTGAAGGCTCTGTATAAAATCTTTGCTAAAAGAGTTTTAATTATATGAATATATAAAAGAAAAATGTATTTAAAAAAATGTAACGTACAATAATAAATTCATTTTAAATTATTCACTAAAATTATAGTTTGAAGATACATTTCCTTTTTTTAATTCTAGTTTTATCTTATTTTTTTATTACGATTTTTTAAAGCTTTAAGCTGTATTCCGCTCATAGCAGGATAGGAAGAGGGAACTTGGGAATCAGCCTTAAGACACTCTACTCCCATAAATCACTTCTGTTCTCCAATTTCGAATTCCAGAAATATAATATATTTGGATTTTGTGAAACAAATCTCAGTTAGAAATGTTACTATAATGTATATTTTCCGCCTTTGAATTATCAAAGAAGAAAAACATATTGTTATAACAATTCAGATCATTATAAGTTTTATTAGTCAGTTCTGAGAAAACGAGTTTCAACATATAAATTCAATATAAAATTATATATACATACAATTCTTTTCAAAGCTGTACATCTTTTTGATACAATTTTTTCTCACAATTTGTCAAACTTTTTTTGGTTAAATGTACTAGTAAGCTCGTAACTTTCGTTTGCATGGACTTACAACTAGAAATTTTAAGAAAATCTTGCTTTTCCCTATGTCCCAAAGTATTTCGAGAAATCTTTCCTTAGTGCTTTCAACCCGTAACCTTAACAAGTCTCGTTAAGTATCTGTGCGTTGTCTGTCAGTCATTTAGAAATGGAAAGCTTTTATTTACACCTTTTATATGGATAATAAATTTTAAACAGATATCTACATATTATAATCATTCCATGAGCGGTATTCGAATATATCCCACGTTGGCCATTTTGGCGTCCTCGTAAGATTTAAAAAAAAAAGACCCCTCGAGACGCCCGTAGTCATAACTTGCTGACAAATGAACCTGTCAAGGCAGGAGTGACCTTACTCATACTTCGAAGTAATTTTAAATATATATTTTTTATAGAACAATATATTATAACACTAAAATAATATAGTAAAACATATAAAAATAAAAAAAATGGTAAAACTAGAATTAAGAAAAATAATGTTGTATACTAGTATTATAAAATTGCAGAGTTTCTATAGTTGAACGTTCTAATCTTAGTAACTAATGATTTAATTTAATTTTAATTTTAAAAAAATTAAATTTTTGAGTTACACTCTAGAATTAGGAAAAATTTGAGAACGGAAGTACCGCACTGGGAACGAAGTGTCCTAATATTTAGTTCCCAGGTTCCCTCCATAGCGTGGAGCTAGAAAAAAAATATCTATTATACACAATTCATATTCATTTAAATTTGAACACAGACCACAGCGAAGTAGCAGGTAAAAGCTAGTTTTATATAAAACAAAAACCGCAACCTCTATCCATACATTTGCAAAAAACACCGAAACTTGTGACAAAGCATACTCGGGTTACTAATATGCAATATTATATATATATCAAGCGAATTCAACCCTTATTACAATTAATTAAGAGCCATCAAAAGTGGGTTTTGTAAAGCATCGTGTTTCAAGTTCGAGGCACGTATGCGATAAAATAATGCATTATTTATATTTAAAACTGTTTACACTTGTGACTTTAATGAAGATCGACAGCAATGTTTTAATGAAAGTACAATCAGTGTAAAAACTAACCTTCGTAATGACAATTGTATTGGGTTTGTTAACCGACTTCAAAATAGAGGAGGTTCTTAATTCGGTTGGTGTTTTTTTTTTAAATCTATATAGGTACGCAGATTACGCCGAGATTTCTGAACGTGATTTTTTTTGTTCGATGCTTAATAATTGTTCTCTCATAAAAGTTTCATTCAGTTCTGCCCAGTAGTTTTTATTCGTTTGTTTCTATGTGATTTAGATTTTATTATGTAGTTGGCTTATAAAGTAAAATAGAGTAGATATATCGATAATATTTTTAACGTTACTACAATAAAATATAAACTTCTTCATTCAGAAGTTACGCAATAAATTTAAATATTTTTAATTCACTCAAAGCATTATAATTTATTGCTTCTGGAACCTAGTGTCAAGACAATTTCCGAGACATTGGGTAAGTGGCGGAACTCATTTTTATTTACTGAATAATTACTTTAAAGCCTAACTTCTTTCAAAATCTAGTTAAAGTTAGATAATTCTCGTTAAATATCTTTTAAATAAATCTATTTTATTATCCCCATGCATTTCCTAAACAGTCAAAAACATTCCAAAGTTAATTTTAAAAGGATTTCTGCTGGTTAACGGAGCTTAACGCCATGAATTATCTAATTAAACTGGAAACACGTTTATAATTAATATATGTAAATAATAAATTTTCACGCAAGATATATTTTTTATTATTATAAATGACTTAAATGAGAAATAAGCCTACAAACTTTGATTTATTTGAACACATCACGACAGCGTCATCCTTTTAATTATTTTCAACAACATTATTTTATGTGAAATCAAGTAAAATAATTTATATGGAAAATTAATTTAATATTATATGTAGTACATATAACTAGTGTTTATAATTATTGTTAAATCAGAACTAATTAGCGGAATAGGTCAATCATCGACTAATGGTGTCAGTTTCAGAGTTAGTGCCAAGTCATTTTGTGAACGCATGTTCATACTTCGGAGGTTATACGTCATCCGTTATATATACAAAGCTTGCGACCTGTACGCGGCTTTGCCCTGTTTTTTTTCGCTTAACGCTACATCCGGCATGAAGCAGGGTGCAGCAGAGGGAACCTAGTGCTAAGACATTCCGCTCTCCATTTTTCGGCAATTTTGGAAGCATTACGTGTTGAGTGGCGGAACTCAACACTTTGCCTCGACACCAGACCGAAGAAATTTTGCCACTCAACACGCTATGCCTCCAGAATTCGGCAGAAAGTGGGGTACGGAGTGTCTTAACACTAGGTTCCCTCTGCGTACCCTGCTGCGTGCTGGATACTGGGTGAAACTGATTTATTTATATACTATATTATTTATTAATTATTTTATTATTATTTAACGCATTCATTAATAGGCAAAGATTATTTATTAAACAATCACTTCTTTCCGCTTCTACAGTTTCTTTTTAATAATTGTTGACACTACCGCAAAAAGATTTAACCAAATCATTATAATCACCATAACTTAGTCAGTAGTTTTATTTGCATAAATAAAGTAACACTTAGTGAGCTTACAATAGCGATGATTTAATTAAGCGTACAAAATTCAGCGCTCAATACGCCCAATGTACAGTCAGTACGAAAAATGTTAGTTTATTTTTATTTAATGTTAGTTTTGTGCTTTATCCGGAAACTTTTCTACTGGCATCAACCTCTTCAAGCCTTAGAGGTATGGTGCTTATTTTACAATTTTTATTTGTTTCATACAAAATGAAAATCATTACTAGCCAAAGACCTACGTGCGCGTGCGCACGTTAACTTGATAAACGGAACAGTCGTGAAATTTGGTCGTGATATATTTTAAATGTTAAACTAATTTAAAAAACGATTTTCATATTTTTACGCTTATGGGGAATATATTGAAGCATAGTAATAAATAATCTAGCAATAAGTAAATCACCGCTCATCATTGTGCCATTTTTACATACATTGTTTATTGGGTGGCGGAATTTACGATTATATATTACTTATCAGAAAAAGAAAATGTCTATATGTAATACAACAGATAAATTTAAATGTATTTATTAAACATTTTCCCGAACGCGACTTGAGCTTACAACCACTCAGATATATCAGTTTTATAGATACGTTCTTATTTGTTTTACTGTACAAAAACATATATTTAAGAATACATAATACATACTAACAAATTTAATTGCAAATATAAAAAAAAAACTATTCCAATATTGACAGTTGATTTATTTTAGCTACTAACGTAAGTTTATTTTTTGCGGTGTTAGTCACTGTACAAACTACGCAAAAAGTTCTCGACGCCCCTCGACTGATCTGACCATCGTCGGCGGTGTATCCTAAGACCGATAATCACCTATCAATTACGCATCCTTATTCCATATGGGGACCAGTGGTTGAGTTGTATTCGTAATATTGCCGTGAGACCCCCTTGAACTTAAGGTTTCTCACATGGCTTGTATAAAAAAAGTAGATTCACGCTTTTTCCTGCATAGTTGGCTAGGCAGAGGGAACTTAGTGTTGACACACTCCGTTCCCTACTTTTGTTTTTGAGATTTTTGAAACATCGCGTATTGAATGGCACAACTTTACACGCAACGTCTCGAGACATGAAAAATGGAATGGAGGGACGCCGTGAAAGTTGACAAATAACTATTCCTCGATTGTGAATCGAACCTAGGACCATCACGTTGTTAATTAGACGTTGCCTTAAAATCTTTAAAATAAGACAAAAGTACTTAACAGCTTGTGGTCTTAGTTGCGTCAAGATGAAAATAACTTGATAATTAGATATTGTATAAAACGCAAGGTAATTTATAGCTATAAAAAAATAAGATAAATATATATTTTAATTAAAATTGGGCACTTATTAATTTTAAAGCAAAAAAGTTGTACTCGAAATGCGAAAATTATAACATTTTATAGAGTTACTTATGACTAAAATCATAAAAGTCATAGAATAAAATACGATAACTTCTTTTATGATATTTTTTTTACTATAAAAGTTCGTGAAAACGGGTCCAGGTCGCGATAATTAAGTATCAGTTTCTACGCATCTTTGCATTCCAGTAATAGGACCACTCGCTGAGCGATCACCTTGAAATACTACTATTTTATCAACGATCTAAAACTATTTAATTATAACATAAATCTTCAAATGGGAATTTTATACCTTTTAAGTTAGTTTGGTTATGTTTTAGCTAATATTATAATGAAAAATATTGGTTTTTTAGCTTCACGCTTTATCCTGCATATAGTAGACCAGGGAACACTAGGGTCCCTTAGCTCTGTCTCTGTTACCGTTAGGACAATTCCGTTCTCCACTTTCTGTTCCGATCTCCACCCCCAATTTTGGAGGCAATGTTTGTTGAGTGGTAAAACTTAACGCCGCGTATTTGCCTCGTCACCATATAATAAAATATGATTTATTGTATACATCATCCATAAGAAAATATAATATAATAAGCAAAAATTTAGTATTTCATCCACTTCTAACAGTTTTATCATCATGAATCTTAGCCATCATAGATAGCATAGAAAAACATGGTATCATC
Organism: Heliconius erato x Heliconius himera; assembly: GCA_013421005.1. NCBI lineage: Eukaryota > Metazoa > Arthropoda > Insecta > Lepidoptera > Nymphalidae > Heliconius > Heliconius erato x Heliconius himera. The sequence goes on along the minus strand of JAATLQ010031358.1, from coordinate 46,834 downwards.
GAGCTGGTTTGGTCATGGGGCCTCTAGGCGGGGGTCTAAATGATAGATACATATTCTATTCATTTCTCCTGGTCACAACGTTACCTCAAAAAATTCTAATGCTCTTAACATTAAAAATTAACTGAAATACCCATTGAAATCTGTAACTTAAAACAATATTAGAACAAAGGGCTATAAATTATAACTTTAATAGTGTCCCACACAATGGATGCTTCATTTTTTGTGTTTCGTTAGTTAGGTCGTAGTCGCCAGGTAGCCGATTGTATCTGTCTTTTTATATGACACCTTGGCCAGAAACTAAATATAATATATAATTTTAATAAATTTAAATATCTTAAAAAATGAGTAATAAATGTGCCAAGATTGTGTGTGGATCTCTGAAATTACATGCTATCCACAAGTCAAAATTTTGTTGTTGCGAAGGAGTCTAATTCTTCGAAGACATAAGTTTAGAGTTGAAACCCATGCATTTACTTTGTCAAATAAGACCATTTACAGAAAACGGATCTATATATTATAAAAACAATAATATTACACCTTTTATAAAAAAAAACCTGCTTAACATTAAATAGTTAAACTATATAAAAAATAAACTCATCCATTCGACGTCAAAAATCTAAAATCCAGATGATCAGGCGTGCCAATTTACACCACATTTGTTAGACCTATTATACCCAGTAGCAAGCAATTATGGTCTTCACGCAACCGTGCCCATATCACGGAACGGGTTTACGCGGATAATTCTGAGACGACTCCTTCAACGCCCCGAGGGATATGTTTAAGTGTCTCCTTAATTTTGACTCGTATTGAGGACAAGGGACTTGCATAGTAGATGTGCATTTGCTTGTTAATTCAGTGTCTTGTAGTACATACAGTTGAATGAGTAAAAATCTTGTCAAAACATATTTATACGTCTAATTGACGCGATAAGTCTAATCTTGCATGTAAAACATAGACAAACTGACGGTCTGTCGCATTTGAATACCCAAAATATATAAAATAGTATTTGAAATCAATTCTTAAAGAGTAAAATTAGAGTTCTATTTCGATTGATAATGACTGTTCCTTGGCTTGTACCGTGGAGGCAGAACCGGTTGGTATGTGCGTGAGCTCGTTGAGAAAACGATTATTATTATACCTTTAGTGTATAAGAAAGACTGCGGAATAGACGCCGTCTGAGCCTACTCTTGGAGGTATCGAGTAATTACTGAAACTAAAACGTTTCTTTTTTATATCAACTTTGATTTTTCCTCTAATACATATACTAGATAAGTTGAAGAAACAAGAAATGAAAATCAATTATGAAACATTATTGCTTCTTGGTTAAAACAAAGACAGAACAATTAACATCATACGGACGATATGAAATTATATATAGGTACCTAGATCTTATCTAAAAAAAAAACATCTAGAAATCTAGTTGTTCATCATTTCAAGATATTCGAAACCCGTTGACGCTTTTGTTTTGAACCATACCGTGTCCGATGTCGCCCGACTACACCTTCGCTAATTATTATTATCGCGTTAAGTAAGTCCACATGTCAGCCAACTTTTAGCATAATTTTTATTTGCAAATCCATTTTTGGTTTAATTATTACTTGTAAAGGCAGCTTGCATTTCATATTGTGTTATATGTATGTATGTGAGTATTTTTTTTTTGTGATACCCTATTACGGCACAGACGGATACAGTAGGCGAATATAATTTTAATTATAGCTTTTGTTTGTAATAATTTTAATAAAGTAATTAAATGTCCTTTTTTGCTTAATATGGCAATTAAAATTTTGTTATAATATATATATATACATATATATATATATATATATATATATATATATATATATATATATATATATATATATATATATATATATATATATATATATATATATATATATATATATATATAT
>JAATLQ010031358.1:6510-39008 GCA_013421005.1 Heliconius erato x Heliconius himera | reverse complement strand
TCGATTTTGTTATTAAATATTGGTTGGTTTTGTTGTTTATATTGTTTTTGTTTGTTTAGTATAATTATTAAACTTTTTAAATTTCATATTAGATTGTATATATTACATTTGTTTTATATTTATTTAAGTTTTATTAAAAATATCAACTGTTTATTGTATATGTTTGTAAGATATTTTTATGAACGATACGATTATTTATAATGATTTTTTTGTTTGATGTTCTTCATTATAATAAAAAATATATATCTTTCTAAGTAAAAAAATTAACACTATTATATTATTTTTTAAGCATAAACGTAAATACAAAAAATAATAATCTAAGCCTATTCCTCATTCAAAATAAATCACTACAACACCATTAGCTATAACAAGAACACCAACAAACAAGCAAGCACATATCCAAGTCCCAACCCTACCACACACACAAACACATATTATCTTACAAAATTTATAACAAGTTGAATTTCGTCTTGGCGGACACTCCTAAATTCTTACGGAAGGATTCTTTTTTTAACGCCTTTACTTGCCTCGAGGCGTTATAAAATTATAATCGTTGCTAATATAAAGTTTGTTTTAGTTACGATTTATTTTAATTTGAATGATTACGTTGAATGAGAGTTGTAATAGTTTATGTTTTAGTTTTTCATTAGGATTTTTGTGATGTTGTCATTGCTTGAGTTTCAAATAAAGAAAAAAAATGGGTTTTATGGTTTTCTCTACTATTAAAATAGAAAGGTATGAATCTCTTTCTTTCATTTATTAATATTACATTTGTTTTCAATTTGACATTTAAAAAAAAATTAAGTAAACTAAGTATTTATATTTTTTTCTCGACTCTTAAAATAGCATCATGCGTTTCTTAATTATAAGTTTTTTGATTGTAAGAAAATTATATTTATAGCTAATATAAATTTTGTGTAACTTACAATTCGTTATAACTTAAGTGGTTTTGATGAATGGGCTTTATATAGTGAATACCTAACAAGAAGTTATGCGTCTGTTTAACATAACGGCTAGTGTTTTGTCTCCTATTTCATAATCTAGGCTGAGCGTTATATGGTCATTGCTAAATTGATATGAAATAATATATAAGTTACTAGGTTCATATTGTAATAATAATAACATTTTTTTAAATTATTTTAATATATCCATGAATGAGCTTTATTACTATTTGTGTTACTTGTGTTTGGACTTACATTTCATATTAGCATATATGTAGGTTGAGAGTAGTGTTAGTCATCTACAGGCAGTATCTAGTACTTAAGAATACGTATGTCAAAGTTAGTATATAAATATAGTAATATAATTTTATGGCTCTTTTTATCCATTTATTTATTTATATACTCCGTTGTATCGAGACTTAAAAAAATTATAAGCTTTACTGATTATAAAATTTGTTTTAGCTACCATTTGTTTTGGTGACATATTTTCCATGAATAAGCTTTATTGTAACTAGAAATAGGCGTCTGTGTAATATAATAGCTATTACTTAGGTCTACATTTCGCAACGTAGGCTTTGTGTAGTATGATCATTGTCAATTAATTAAAATTTTAGATAAAAAAATATTAGGTATATTTAGAACGTTTTAGGTTTCTATATATGACTTTTTGAAACTAGCAAAAGTAAATTACTTTTATTTCAGTTTTTAAAGATTTATTTTGTGTATTAAGTTTGAATTAAGTTTTATTGTATAAAGTTTCTTTAAAAGTTAGACTCATTTTTTTTAAATATTTATTTCAATAAAATAAAATAAAAGTTAATTATAAAAAAAACAATGCAAAAATATGCACAAAGGTCAATTATAAATTATAATATTACATTTATTTATTACATTTTATAAGGTTTCTAATTATTTAAAATAGAATTATGTAACAACAATGGAGGCCGTTGTGTAGTTGCGCAACAGCGTTTGAGTGCAAATGCGGTTGTAGGTTCAATTCCCATTCGAGCTAATGAATTAATAACTATTTTTCATTTTCTCGTTCTGGTCTATTACCAGAACTAGAATACCAGATTGAACCTTCTTATTTAATGCGTAATAATTCGAAATTTGGGGACTGAAAGAAGGGGTCCCCGCAAATTATCCCATTTGAAGCAAGATACAGCCCGAAGCTAAGTAAATACGTGTTATATTTCAAATCAATTCTCAATTTTGTTATTTTTTTATTTTTCTTATCGACAAATAAAAACAACATGTCGATAATTAAGGAAATTTTTGTAATACATGTTAAATGAATATTTAAGTTTAACTTGAAATATTATATAGACGTGGTGTATCATTTGAAAAATGGTCAAATATTTATTTAACCATCGTTTACTTGAGACGTACCGTGTACCGTCCCTTTCCCGCCTACACCAAGTTATATGTCAGCAAAAGCATCTGTATCAACAGAGTGACCATGCGATATTCGAACTTACCATATTGCACGTAATAGTGGTCATTTTTTTAAAACCCTATAGTATGTTTTGCTGAAAGAAAAGAGTGCGGTCACTAAGTTATTGTTTTTTGTATTCTCGGGTATGTATAGAGCAACTGTTGAGTTTTAGCCGACTCTTCTCACCAGAACTGTCGGTATTCGCTGGTACCTGGTGCTTCCTGACCAGCACTACTTTTATTTTTGTATAAAGTACATACAATAATGTAATTAAATGAAGAATATTTAGATTTTTGATTACTTCTCGCTTTATCTAAAGCATTCTTCATTCCTTCAGTAGAATGACACTTTAAAAATGTTTAATTCAGTTCAGTTTTTAATTTATGACGTGCCATGTGAGCACTAATCACTTCGCCCATATCATGTTGTATGGAGAACACGAAGGAGATTGTACAGTAAAAAAGAGATAATCTTACAAAAAAAGAGAATGCTTTGAAAATGTTAAAAATAGACTATGAGTCGCAATGTGCCATATTAATAAGTAGCAGCTAAGTACTGGAACGTTTCTCTCTTAAACACCACGATTACACTTTTATGGAAAGACTACTATTAGAGCTAGACTTAGCTCGATATAAATAATGATTAATGAGTTATTAATAGATCATTTCTGAGTAATTTAAAATGTTTTACTCAAAGTATTCAAGCAAGTGTATAATTTAGCTTGTTGTTGTTTTTTTTATATATTTTTAGAAGCCGTAAGTAGATACTGTAAGTACTTCTTACTTGAGTTACTTAGGCAACATTGTTGTAAACTGCTTCTAAATTAAAATTTTACGGGCGAGTTACTGCCTGTGTATTATGTGAGATGTGAAATTTTATTTATTAATAATAAGTAAAAAAAGTATTATATTTAATAAGTGATGGTTTTTGTTAGCTTTTTTTTTTTGGAAAATCGCGTAAATTGTTGATTGTTGAACTATACAAAGATGTTGTGAGTAAAAGTACTTATTTATTAATTACCATAATACCGATTTTACCAATCGAGACTATTGTGGCATAGTGGGACAGCGTCTGACTACATACAAATTCAACTGTTGTGGGTTCGAACTCTATTCAGAGGAATTCAAGCAGAAAGTGGACAACTATATGTGTTAGTCTTAACATGAAACATCTCATCAGACGAAACGGTAAATCATTGTTAGTCAGGCCATAATGTAGTATAAATATGACATTAATTTAATGTTTTTTTTATATTTTTATTGAAATAAATTGATATATCAATATTTTTTAAGAAAATTTTTAAAACTGTATTTTTGTGCGAGATCTTGTAAATATATCTTGATATTAAAAAAAATCTAAATTATACCTGCCTAGTGCATATAAAGTTCGAATTTCACCTGTACTAAACCGGAAATACCTGTGTTTTTTATGATATATAATGATTCACATGTAAAACTAAGGTCGAAAAGCACATCAATCAAGTAAATTTATTATTCTGTCTATATATTGAAGGTTATTGGTTTGTCCGTAATAACTTCAAAACCTCAACCTTTTTTGGAACAAAGTTAATTAGGTTCATATAAAGTAATGATTAAAAATTCTTATTAAAATGTATATTTTTTTAAGTTTTAACATTGTAACCCTTGGGTTAAATTTGACAAAATAATCTCATTTTATATAAAAAATTGAGGCAAGTCGTGAGGCGACATGTTGTTGGTTTGATTCCCACGAGGAAAAGAAATATTTTAGGTATATTTTCATTTCCAGGTAAGAGGTAAAGCGGCGTTAAGTTCCGCCACTCAAAACGCAATGCCCAAAGAATTTTAGCGTAAAGCTAACAAAAAATAATATATTAGATAGATATCTAATAATTTATAGAATTATATACATAAAAAATGTTAAATATTGAATAAAAAAATATGTATATACTGGTCATCGCATATAGGACTTGAAGACGGACACAAATGCCGCTTTTCCCGTTTTCGTAAAATTTTCGAGAAATCCTCTTTTAGTGCTCTCCTACGCTTCATAACCTACCTGCTTGCCAAATTTAAACTTTCTAAGTCCAGTTGTTTCATCTGAACTTTGTCTGTGAGTCACTCAGTAACAGAAGAGTTCTATACTTTTATATAAATAAGTTTTATACTTTTGGAATGGTCCATTAACTAAAGGTAAGAAGAAATATAATATTTAATAACTTATTTTCAGGTATTACACATTTATTTTGAAAATGCTTTGTATAGCTTGTGCTTGTATATTTGTATGCTATCTATATCAAAATTAGGCTTATTAACTCACTTTCAATTTCAAATATCACTAAGTTCGTTGTAAATAAAAGATATACATCTAAATATGTTTTATTTATCATTTCTTTTTTCTTTTTTATCATCTTTACGCTTTATCCCGAATAGAAGGATAGACTATTTTCTTCGCTCTGGTGTCGAGGTTAAGCGCGGCGTTGTTACTCAACACGCAATGCCTACAAAATTTGGCAGAAAGTGGGAAACGGAGTGTCTTAACACAAGGTTCCCTCTGCCTACCCTGCTGTGTGCGGGATACAGCGTGAAGCTGAAGCTGAAGGATAGACGGAGAGAAACTAGTTTTAAGAAAATCCCTTTTTCACCTTTCTTTGGTTTGCGTGCATAGTGGCGTAACTCAACGCCTTGCCTTATGATACCAGAGAATTCGAACCCGAAACCAAATTTAACTACAAATAGCCACTAAGCATCTATAATTGCCATACACTCGATTCAAATCCAACATAAATAGCCTGCAATAAAAACGCGATGCTAAAATCCGAATCCCAGTTAATGAATGAAATGAGCGTATAACAAAATTCGTAGCGTAAAACCGATTTGATATGGCGAGCTATTTTAAACACTGCCTCCACAGACGCTACACTACGCTGGCTATCACTGATGGTTTCTCACGAATTTATACCTTTATTGAATGTTGTTGTATGGTGCGATGGAGTAAAGTTTATTGTTTACCAGCTTCGGAAAAAAGGAGGTTCTCATACTTATTTAGAAAACGTATAAAAAATTGAACGTAGCGGGACTTGAACCCGCGCCTTCTGAAAACCGACCAGGCGATCTGACGATTGAGCCATACGTTCTAGTTCATAAGGAGGTTATCACTTATGGTAATGTTGGAACTCGTTAATATTTGAGTATGATGATCTATTTTTGATTTAGGCTTCTAAGCCCTAAAAAACGGGATTAGCGCAAGTTGGGCTCGCCCAACGTGGGTTCCGTACAAAAATTGGACGTCTCGAGCTTTTTCTGAAATTTAAGCTTAGCTTATCCAGGGCCCTTTCATCTGATACCTCACTTGAACTAGCGGCTTTTATACCAAGTTTTGCCATCCTTGTAAGGCTATTATTTTTTAGGATTTAAGCACAAATGTTTTCAGATTTTTACCTGTAGATGCTAGCTACCAAATTTTATAATTCTAGGTCAACCGGAAGTACCCTATTATATTTTTGCTATATAAACGGCTGTATCTTTTTTTAAAATAAATATAGAAATACATTTTGTCAGGAAATCATGTATTGTTGGTTTGAATTTCACCTCGATATCTCCAAGCGTTGCTGAGATAAAGGCTCTTGATAGACAGACATACAGATGGACCTACAACAAATTGATCTTATAAGGGTTCCTTTTTCTCCTAAAAGGTACGGAACCATAAAAATACTGATTGACAAATTACTTGATCTTTCTTTTCTTAAATGTGGTTTCCAAATAAGAGAACAGTCGATTTTTTTTAATATCTATCTACACGTTTCGAGAGGAGACTTTTATTAAGTATATAAAATACTAGGTTTTCTCTAAGTGTCCTGTAGTCCGGCATAGGTCTCGTAAATATCGGAGAAACGTATGGTAGCAAAAAAAATCCTGACTTACACAAGTTACATTCGCGCCACGAGTGTTCCGTTTTTCCGAATTTTCGAGACATTACGTGTTGAATCTTCGCACTGGTGTCGAGGTTAAGCGCGGCGTTGAGTTCTGCCACTCAACACGCAATGCCTCCAGAATTAGGCAGAAAGTGGGGAACGGAGTGTCTTAACACTAGGCTCCCTCTGCCTACCCTGCAGTGTGCGCGATACAGTGTGAAGCTAATTTAATTTTTTTTAAAATACATTTCCCCTTGTTATCGAACTCACAAGCGTCGCCTTTACAGTCACACACTTGTGCCACGACGGCCTCAGACAAAATACAGACAATAAAGTGATTCTGTACCAACTGAGCTAATATTCTCAATATACTTACATGATAAGAGCCTTGAGGCCAGTCGTGGCGCAGCGGCACAAAGTATGACTGTAAAACCGCATGGTTGTGGGTTCGATCCCCACTCGGGGAGATGAAATATTTACTTAAATTTATATTTTCATTTCTACGCTCTGGTGTCGAGGACAAGCGCACTTGAGTTCTGCCACTGAACACGCCACAATTCGGCAGAAAGTGGGGAACGGAGTGTCTTAACACAAGGTTCCCTCTGCCTACCCTGCAGTGTGCGGGATACAGCGTGAAGCTTATTTACTTACATAATATATGAATGAATCATACATTAAAACAAGTACAAAACCTTCACATGGGTGTAGGAGCTGTAATACAATTTTAACAAGACCGTCTCATATTACTCGACGAAAAACTACTTCGATTGAATGCGCGTCGTCACTTCGTATCAATTTTCACTCACTTCGCTACTAGTTCGTTCTGCATTATTATGCAGAACGAACAAAACAACAAACGAAAAAAATCTAAAAGATTTTTTTTAATATTTTGTTGATTGTAAAAGTTTTCTTTATGTATTTGTAGGTATATGTGAGGCCTGTGGTGCAGGGGTTGTGAGTTTGATTCCCATTTAAGGAAATGCAAATATGAAATATTTCATTTCGTCGCTCTGTGACAAGGCAAAGCACGGCGTTGAATTCCGCTACTTAATACGAAATGCCTCCGAAATTCGGCGGATAGTGAGGAACATAAGTTCATACTGCCTGCTCTGCTATGTCCGGTATACAGTGTGAAGCTAAAAAAGTGTATAATTTCCTTTTTAATAAGTAACTTAAATAAGTTATTTTAGTTTTTATTATCAAATGCAACTTTCTTACAAAAGCCAATTGCACCTTTGCATTTATCTAACTGAAATTTAGATAGATGGATATTGGATGATTTGTCATTCTGCCAAATTTGCGAGACAAAATTGTGTGTTGTGTTGCGTAATTCAACGCCATGCTTTTTTTTGTCACCAGAGCGAGGAAAAGAAACTAATTCATTCCTTCGAGTACAAATAGAACCTACCACCCTCGGCAACGGCATCTAATTTATAAATAAACAGTAAACTTATAGCAAATAATAACGTAATATAACAATAACATAACACGACACAACACGATACGACGACTTTGAAGTCTTTCGAGTGTTGGACTTAAAATGTTTTTATGTTGTGGGATAAAACGAGATTTGATTTTATTTCAAGCATTTCTTTAATCTGATTACGCAAAATATTAAATCACATGGGTTCTTTTTTTATTTTTGATAGCTTAAAATTTGGATCAACCTGAAAACCTCAGTGCTTACTTCTTTCCCTTCGAAAAAGAAGCTCATTTCCCTGCGGCGTTGAGTTTCGCCATTTAATGTTATTTTGAATCTTATTACAAAGTACTTTCTATATACTTCATAATATATTAAAGGTTTTTATCTAAAAAAAAGTATATTTGATATTTTGTTAGAATATTTCACTGTTCAATGGACACAGTATCAGATTCTGGATTCGTCAAACGAGTTCGCTGGTAGGCAATTGAGTACTTAATTGTATTAGGTTAATTAAGTTTAAGTAGATTAATTTAAATTTTTTTAGCTTCACCTGTATTTACGCCGCACATAGCAGGGTATGCAGAGCGAACCTGGGAAGCTGGTGTTGAGACACTCCGTTTCCATTATGACAATTCCGTACCCCATTTTTTGCCGAATTCTGGAGGTATTGCGTGCTATGTGCCGGAACGCCGCGCCGCGCTTTGTTTCGTTACCAGAGTGAGGAAATGAAAAATTAAATATTTAATTTCCTCGAAGGGGAATCGAACCCGCAACCTGTCGCACAACCGCACGCTTGTTACAACGGGATACAAGCCACGATTGGCCTTATTTATTTCATGCATAGTTTATAACAATTACAAAAAAATATTAGTAGTAATACACAAAAGCATAGCAGTCCAAAATACTATCAAATTAAATTTTATAAACATTATAAATTCTTACGTACATTTTACACTATACCTAAATCAAAAGTAGATATTTATTTAAGGGGTATTTTTATGTATTTGTGTATTTAAGAGTTTTACCCTTTAGGTACGATACTTTATACGTTGAGTCATGGAGGGCTGCGTGCGTAGTGCGCTGATGTCAGTACCAGTCAATATATAACGTCTCAAATTCTGACTTTCCTCACTTCTTCTCCTCCACTTTCCGTCCGAATTTGAGAGGTTGCAATTGGAGGTCATTTTTTTAATCCATACTATTATTATAAACAGGAAATATTTGTATGTTTGTAGTAAATAAAAGTAAAAACTACCTAGTCGATTTCAAATATTCTGTCACCATTAAAATGTTACATTATCACTGAGTAACATAGGCTATATTTACTGTTAGTAAATTTTAGGGATTCCTTCGAAAAAATATCCTGCATCTCATGCGCTGCAGAAACTGTTGAAGATAGAACAAAAAAATCCACAAAATTAAAGAACATATTTTGTGGATTTTTTCCAGTATTGTAGTTTTGACAAAACAACTAGGTACTTTTTTACAGTTTAATATTGTATAGAAATATAAACTAGAATCTAACCACGTTATACACGCCTTTATCTTAATCCTTGTCTAAATAAACAATTTCGTATTCGAGGCTGTTTTAATTACTCCTTAATTTTTTTATATTGGACAGTCCATTCAAAAGAGTTTACGCATTTGAAAATGCCAATCTGAACAAAATACATTTTTTCCGAATATGATCTTCAGAAAATTAACATCTTTCGTAGTCAGCTACAAATATTACTGTAAACATAATGTACAGTTAATATACTTGAGGGTCTTGGGATAAACATAACCTTCAAAACAAACTCTGAACGCTCACATGTCATGCGCTGGTTTAACTCTATAAGATACATAAAAACAATATTCTACAAATACATTGTCCTTTAAAAAACATATAAAAAGTCAGCAATATAATTAATTGTATTTATATAGCATTTAGTTTGGAAGGGGCCTTAAATTCAATGGAACCAGGACTGCAGCCCAATACATTTCTTAGATGGCCCCTGCCCCTGCATATAGCAGAGCCGGTAGAAAGAATACTGTGATAAACAAAAAAGTCAGTCAAGTAAGTCCGCATCAATTTGTCTTGAGTTGCCAGAGCGGGCAAATGTTATTCATTCCCTCAAGTGGAAATCGAACCCACAACAACTCCGTTTACTAATATAATATGACGCTGAACCACTGCACTACGAATCTAGGATTCGCAGTCGCAAAGAATCTGATTTCTACTCTAAATTATCCCTTGTGTAGGCCACACAGCGCCATCTTGTGACAGTTTGAAATAAAGAGAAATGTGAATGTATATATACACATACCACAGAGTGTAAACATTTTTTAGAATAAAACTTACTGACTAGAAATTATAATTAACATATTATTATTAAATTGTACAAAAATATTTTTATTCTTATAAGTTGTATAAATATTGCGATAGATGGCAATCTTATACCTCGTGTTAAAAGATAATACATACAAATTGTAAGAGATGTCACCCCAAGATTTTTTATCTTGTTAAAGCAATAATTGAAAAAAAATATATATATAGAATGCCTATTATTATTTTGGTTATTATTTTATATGGTAATATTATTATATAATTTGAAATTGTTAATTCCTCACGTTTGTCATTTCTTATGTTGGATTTTGTTATGTGGCGCCATCTATTAGTCGTTTGAGAATATTAGTATTACGTAGTTTTAAGAGATTACACTAGATTTCACTTATCTAGTTTTATATTAATTAGCATCATAATAGGCATAGTAGGTGTCGCTAGTGTTTATTTTATAATTAGTTAATTGGCCAATGGGGAACGAAAGTGTCATAATGGGAACGGGGTGTCTTAACACTAGGTTTTCTCTGTCTACTCTGCTATGTTCAGGATACAGCGTGAAAGTAAAAAAAAATAGCGCGTCTTTCACTACGGCATGGTTCAGCTGTAACGTGTCTCATTGCAAACATAGGAGTTGATGATTCGATTCTTTCTCGAAATGGATATGAGTATATTTCAAATATTTTCATTATTTCTTGCGATTTTCGACTTTGACTTATTTATTTTAAATGGTCCTTCACCTCTCATGATTTGAATATTTTTTTGTTTTACGTTTGTCCTCACGTAGCAGGGTAGGCAGGGAGCAACTATGTTACGACAATATCTTTTCCAAATTTATAGAATGAATTTTTGGTATAATATAGAAATAATTAAAACGGTAATTAAAGCTACACTATTGAAGTACAGATTGCGTAAATAAATGAGATTAAATAATAAAATATATTTTTACAGTAATCTTTTTAAATATTTATTTACAAATGCATAAAATGGCGGTAGATCCGCCATTTTTGAATTGCCACACTGACGGCTGAGTTGTCAGTGACAGTGACTTTATCAGTGACTGTTTGTTTGTTGTTGATGTCAAAAGATTTAAAATGTTGTTAATGAATATTGTGTTGTTTTTATCGGTTAACTTATTTTGTTCTGACTCTAGTGTATTGTTCTATTCCGACTTTAATAGTGCTGCTTCTCTCATTACTTGGTTATCCTACTTGCCTGATTGACAACGACTTTGGTTTAAGAATTGGTACGTACGATATTTAGCCATAACGCTGAGGAAAATGCCGAAATATCCACGTTCTAACTAACATGGATATTATTTTAATTTGTGTGGCCAGTTTTTATTGACGGTAATTTAAATGCTACGAAATTTTAAGACCTCATACGTAATCAGAATATGCTGACTAGATCCCCCTAGACTTATATCGTAATATGTTACGGGGATGCAATTGATGCATTCAAAAACAAGGGGGACACTTTGACAAAAAAAATTAGCTATCTATTAAATAAGTGGACAAATAAAACGATAAATGTAAGTGTGTGTAAAGTGTATTCCTAAGTGTTGCGTTGATTTAACATCTTTAACACTTCGCCGCCGTCAGCTACATACCTACGCTATTTGCTGCGACTCGATTTCTTGCATGAAGCGTGTGCGATGTTGCCGCTTTGACAGATAAGTGTGTGCGTATATTATAATATTCTTTACAAATGGCGTTTTATTTTAAAATGATAATTTTATTATTTATTTTGTTTGAAAAAATAACTTTTTCATTTTTGGCAATTAATTTTTTTCTCAATTATATTAGGCTTTTATAGAGTAGTTAAAATGGTTTTCATTTAAAGTGGTGCTTACACTTCCACCCTGTATATTTATTTATTTGTATAACAAAAATATAATTTCACATACGGCTCTTACATAAAAATTACACATAGTTTATAAAAACGGTAGATGAAGCTCTCATTATCCGTTATAATTTAATTAGCACCTGTGTCTTGTAGCATTTGATAATAAACGAGATTGGCTAAATCTTTATGACTTTTAGGCAATAATGACGTTGAGCGTATTACTATTTACATATTTATTAAGAAAATGTATAAAAATTTAACGTAGAGAGGGCGGGCTTTTTATACGTTTTCTTAATAAGTACTTTTGTCTCCTAAGTATGGAATAACACTTTAAAAATGTTAATAAATCCTGTTTAAATTATGAATTAAGAGGTTGTGACTGTAAGCGTGACGGTTGTAGGTTCGATTTCGACTCGAGGGAGAATTTTGTAATATTTTCATTTCATCGCTCTAGTAACGAGGCAAAGCGCGGTGGTGAGTTCCGCTACTCAACGCGGACTGTAAGGAACGAAAGGGCCTTAATGGAAACGGCATGTAATTTATGTTTTATCCGGAATATCGCAGATTGCCCAGAGAATACCACAGTGTCAAGACACTCCGTTTTTCGCATAAATATAATAAACTGCGTGTTAAACGAACTCAACGTGATCTAATCTGATAAAACAAGCATAATCATTTTTGCGGTATCATTTTCTTAATATTTTAAGACGTAAGAGAACGTGCTACTATATAATCGTAACGCGACGGTTGTGGGTTCAATTCCCACTCGGATGTTAAATGAATTATTATTTATTAACATTCTCCTTTCTGCGCGTCGAAAATTCTGTGGAAAGTGTGTATATCGTGGAGCTGAAAAAAAACAAAAAAATATTTTTACATTTCATACATGCAAACGTACTTACAAAATTTTTTATACTTATTTAATTTTTTATACTTATTATTTTATACTTATTTATAATTTACGGTCGGCCTGCTCGGTTTCCAGGAAGCGCGGGTTCGAGTCCCGCTGCGTTCAAATTTTTATACGTTTTCTAAATAAGTATTATTCTTTCTTAAATGTGGAATAACACTTTAAAAATGTTTAAAAAAAATATTTTTAATGTGAACATTCAAAAACAGTTGTATGTTGTTGATGAAATTGTAGCCCCTTCTTATTTGTTATTAAAAATCACGTTATCCAGTTATTTTTTTTAAACGAAACATTAATAAGACAATATTAAAATTATACAAATAAATCTAAGAGAAGGTAGCGTATTCTCGTGTTTTATGAAGCAGTTTAAAACTGCACTTGTCAAAACTTTTTAATGTGTTGTAATTATTTCAATAACTTGAATATTTATGTAAATATCAAGTCATAACTGCAGAGAGTTCCACACTATATTTAATAAGAGTTATGCTATAGGATTTTTAAAATAAATATGTATAATATTCAATGATTTATATGCAATGAGGTTTGTTAATAGATTGTATAATATTTTTAACAGTTTTTAGATGTTATTCCACTCTTAGGAAAGAAAAATACTTTTTTTTAGAAAACGTATAAAAATCCTAAGGATGGAATAACACTTTAAAATTGTTAAAAATATTTTGTAAATAGCATTCTCTCTTGCCAAATGAGCCGAAGAAAAAAAAGTAGCCGAGATGATGATGAAGATGTGGCCAGCAGTTCTAGCCGGTACCAAAGAGACGATTTAGATTCGTCTGAATGCAATGAAAATGACCGTCCTCGCCTGAGAACTCAGATACATTCTGAACATTTTGTGACACGAGGTATTCTAGCGAGAAACGAGGAGAAGAGTAGGTTCAGCATCAAATCCATAAGTTATGGACTCACACTGGCTGTGCAGGCGAAATAAATCTGCGATTTTTGTCATTAACTTCAATTTATTTAATTTGACTAAAGGGAGTCACTGGATCTCAAATCGTTAAACTTGCGCGTGTTCGTAATATACATATTTTTGCATTTTTTTGATTCCATAGTAAATCGTATATAGATAAATAAATATCAAAGCCGGTGACGTATTATTTAGATTTATTTTTCTTTTAAAAACAAAATGGGACCCTACAATATGGCCCTTCCCCTTATAAAGTATATTTCACGATTATTAATATGTTTGTGGAATGTCAATACCCATTCACATCTTAGCACGATGGGAACTACAAAAATTACGGTAGCAAGTGTTAAGAACTTCCATTCGTTTCCACTCATAAATATTCGGGTGGAAATAACCGAGCGAACAGAAAGAGTTAAAAGGAACTAGCTCGGTTCTAGGGAGAGGAAGAGGTGAAGTTATACCAAAATATAAAACTCCCTGTTGGTGGAAATGTAAACTTATTTTATTTAAAAGGAGTCCGTTGCGCATAAGCATTACCCGCTCATTTCTTTTGACGGTGGAAACAAGGCTTAAATGTTAATGGAAACTCAACGCCGCATCGTTTGTGTCCACACCAAAGCGGAGAAATGAAAATATATAGTTCAACCCCTCGAGTTCCCTGACGATAGAACAACCGATAGTGATAAGAAATAAATATGTAATTATGAACATTAAATCAATAAAATTTAACGTAAAATGTCCGTTTCTTAATATGAAAACTCAAAAAAAACGAAAATAGTACAGCAAGCAAAATAATTGAGCACATTACATATACGTAAGTTACCTTAGGAAAATAAGAGGTTTACTATCTTAGTATACTTGTCTGATAGTTCCGTGTGTACGAGCGCCCGCCACGACCGGGTTTGAAAGTGAAGTGGCTGACAGAGGCTGGCAACTGTTTTGATAAGAAATTTTATTTAGAATGTATTATTTTTAAATGTTTATAATGACGATTTTTTAATGAAATTGATAGAAATTTCCGCTGTAAATACTGTATTGGTCTCGTTTGAAGTTATTGGTTTAAATTGTAGTTTTTTTAGTTTAAATGAATATAAAATAGGATAAATAGTATATCGAAAATGTTTTAAGATGTAAAAACGTCTATTATTTATCATATGACAAAAAAACACAAAAATCTTTTAAATTTAACAGAAATATCAACAATTTTTAAAGAGCGTAATTGTAGAGCTTTCATATTGAAACAAAGTTTCCAACAACTGTATAGAAGGTGAGTTGCGCACGCGCAGCCGTTCGAACATTTCAGCTCAGTCGAGCACCGAGCGTCATCGCGTAACGTCCTACAATGACACAAAAATAATTCTGTGCTGTGCTATTATAACATATACATACAAATATATAAGAAAAAAAATTCTTACTCTACATATTAAAACTATTATGATAGTGTGAGTGAAATGCTGCAGCCCAGATGTGTTTGTGCTAAAATGGCGGGTGTTTTTTGTTTTTTTATCGTCCTCCTGTGCTTTGCGAGATGTCAAGGTAAGTCAAATGTCATAAGTTTTTTTTTATTTTAAATTTTATATGATTTTATTAGTATTATGTTGTGTTATTTAGCAGTACTGATTGTTCAAATATTCAACTTTTAATAAGAGTATTGAAACTTTTATTTGAATTAAAATGTTTTTATTTTAAAATATATATTTATAATTATAATTTCACTAGTGAAAGACTTATAAAAATCTTATAGAGTATCTTGACGCTTATTTTCTCTGTTTAAAGATTTTTTGGAGAATTATTATTATTTTTTATATCTCATTCTTCCTTTTATATCTCAGTTATTATCTTTAAGCTGTATTCGTCATGTCGATATAAGCTTAGACCAGCCATATTTATATGAACGTTAAAATCAAATGTAGGACTACGCAATAAATATCTTACTTAATGAGTTCGGAATGATCGCGAAAGCTCCGAGTGGAGAAGACATCAACGCGCTTCATAGAGATCTTATATTAATTTTGTTGAGTATGTTTCTTAGTTGTAAGTTTTTTTTTCATTTTTTTTCATTCAGTATTCTTTATTTTATATATCTTAGGTTTTGAGTAAACTATGCACGTAAAAAAAATATAATTTTTAAATTCATTAAAATTTATTTTCTGATCAGTATGACGTAAGATATCTGTAAATTAATTTTGACTTTTAAAATTTGTCCTAAGATACAAGATTTCTTGTATAAAGTTGTTTTTTTCCTTGAAACACTTGTTTCGCAAGTAATTTCTTCACTATATTTAATGTATGAATGACTGACTGCCTATTGCATAATGAGAATTTTGCCACAAATGTCAAATTTTATGCAATTTAAATTGCGGTAATGGTCGAAATTAATGATAATTACGTTCATTATTTTATTGTAAAAGCGGCATTCCTGTGATATATCACTTCATAGTATAACAGGTTAAATGTTTTTTTAATTGCTACACTAATAACTGAAACACTAATCGATAATTAAGTACTTATATATTTTTTCCCATTAGAAAAAATAAAGGCTTAGCTTTAAAGCTTAAGGGATTGATACATTAAATCATATAACATTTTGTAAATGTATTGTTCGTAAATTATTTCTTTTATGGTACATACTAGATTGAGTAGGCTTCATATTATGTGTAATATATTATTAAAGTTAATAATCTTATTCAAACTGTTTTAACTTCTGTTAATGATATGTTAGTATTCACATTTTTTCTTATAGGACTCTTAGCTTACCATAATATGCTCATGTACGTGTTACATCAAGCTGTTTTTTATAAGATTTATTTGTTATTGTAAAAAAATATTTTTCGTTTGAGTGTGTAAATAACTATCTGGATATTTATTATTAATAAATTAAAATTTATTTATTGAGTCTATCAAGAGATCAATTTTATAACAAAACCCCAAAATTTCTCAACATTTCAGTTGAAATATTCCTACGATCATTTACAGTTAGATGTGTTATAAATGTTTGAACTAACGACACGGCGTTGTATAAACCAGCGCCTATGAGGCAATCATTTGCAAAAGCGAAGTGAATGGTCATCGTTAAATGCCATCGCAGTAGGTATCTTCTTACTAAAATTACATTGAAGTTTTATATTATTCATAAATAAATTTATTTTAATTATTTATATTTAAAATAAATAGATAGCTATATTTTTAGCTTCACGCTGTATCTCGCATATATCACTGTAGGCAAACAAAGCCTTAGTTTACATATTTTTAACTTGTAATACAAAACAGTGGAGGTTGTATTTTTTAATATTTTTCAATAAATAGAGAAATATTTATATTATAGAAGTGCGTAGTTTATTTTTTCTTATTAGATGATTAGCGGCGTCGAGTTCCGCAATCTACCACGTTGTGTTTGAATTGAAACGAAAGTGGCATTGCACCTGTTAGATAAGATAAGATATCTTTTTGTGTAATGAAAATTATTAACGCTGTTCCTTTCAGTATCCTGCATATAATATGCCACTAAACCTCAATAGAATTTATAAAGTACCTATCTATGATCATATAATATTTATTATACACAAATTTAATATCATAAACCGTAGCCATTTAATGGGCTGTAAACATAAATCGGCTTAGCTAAATTGATTATACGAATACTTTTATAAATCTTGTTTGTTTTGAAGATCGTGTCTATATTTCATATTATAAAGGTGGAAAATCGATGTGTGAATATTAAAAACGACTAATTTGATTTAAAAAAAAATTTTAGTGTATCTATGTAATCGAATCAGAGTTAGCTCGGGCTATGTGTATTGTCTACGCCGTATATACATGTATACGTCACCAGTTGAGGCGAAGTGAAGAAGTGGAAAGTGCTACTGTAAAGGTAAACAGAATGGGTTCGATTTTCACTCGAGGAAATAAGTTTAGTAATTTTATTTCCTAGCTCTGGTAACGAGGCAAAGCACGGCGGTCAGTTTCGCCACTCAACACGCAGTGCCTCCGAAATTTGGCGAAAAGTAAGGAACGCAGTGTCTTAACACTAGGTCACTAGGTTCCATCTGCCTATCCTGTTATATGCGGGATACAGAGTTACGCCACAAAAGAAATCTAGTATAACTTAAGACAGAATCCGCTATATCCGCATTTGAAGGTAGGTCGCCTATTTCTATGCTTTATAAATATTTTAATTTATGTAATTGGCGGTGGGTTAAACAGTATGTTTCACTTGTTGTTTACCTTCAAAGTCACCTAAATAGCAGTGTTATCTATTATTTAATAGTCTAATTAATTTCTTAAGGCAATATTGTAATAAACTTAACGTTATTTTAGTGCTAATTATATTTAATTAACATAAGTTTCGATAAATTAATTTTGTTTAATGATATATAAAATATATAAATCAATTAATAAGATCATCGTACCGTTTTTGGAAAATGTCTGTATGTAAGCGCAGTGGTTGTGGATTTGATTTCTGATGAGAAAATCGATTCATTTTGGAAAATAATGTCTAGAAAATGAATTACTTTAATTAAAATTTTCAAGAAAATTTGTATTAAGAACACAAACTTCACAAGACTAAGCACAGCGTTGAGTTTTGCCATGCATGCAAGGTCTCAAATTGAGATGAAAAGTAGAGAATAGAGTATCTCAACACTTGTTTCTCGTTTCCCGATCCATTTATTACTCTACTTTGCAGAAAAGTGTATTTTTATATATATATAAATATATATATATATATATTTAAACATACGTTTAAACTTTAGCTAAAACCATACCAATCTTTACCAATTTGTTAAAATCCTTTTTAGGGAAGGTCAACTGAATATTATAGCTGCAGTACCGGATATGCTACCTTCAAGTAATGTTCTAAAATGGTTACATTTAAATTCGTTAAATAAATTTAATATACACAGGTATTTCCCGATAACCTTAAACGAAATTTGACTTCATGTTTCGCTAACTAGACATTTAATATCTATAAATGAATGAGAAATGAAAAAGGTAGAGTGAGAGAGATTAATAAAAAAAGTAGTGACTTTAAATTTTATAAAAATAAATTTTTATCTAAACTTATAATATTTGTAAATTATCTAATTTATCAATATGTCATATATGATACTACAGAGTAACAGTAGGGTTATTACATGATATATTTTTTTGTTTTGCTTAAATTTACTCTTGTATTTATAGACCCTAAGTTACTTCCATTGTATTTACCATTTAAACAAAAAATGGGCTGAAAGTGAAGTGCGGAGTGTCTTAACACTAGGTTCCTAAGAAGCGAGATACAGCGTGAAGTCAAGAAAAAAGATTTATTTAAAAAACACTATAAGTACATATAACTATTTAATCTAAGTTGTTAAACATGCGTTCTTTATTTCGGCATTATTAGATCGAACAAGTCACGACCTCATCTAGTTCAAAAGTGAAACCACTTATTGCGTCAGATATCTATTTTATTAAAAAATCACGATCAGTTATATTGCAATATATTTAGTGAGTTGTCTATCTGTTTATGTCAAGTAATTAGATGAACATGCTTCGTTTTTGACGGGCAAACCAAAAGTTATACCTATACATTGAAATAAAACTAAATAGATGTAAATAAGAGATTTTTTGTAAATATATTTCAAATTATATATACATTCAATTGACGAACGACTGAACTCAACGTGGTGCTTTGTTTAAAAAATTGGTAAATGTAAATAATTCATTCCATAAAGTGGGAATCGAACCTACAAACGCCGCGTTTATAGTCAGACGATGTGCCGCTGAGCCACGACGGCGTCTAATAAGATTTTTAATGACTATTAATGTACCGTAATTTTATTATAGAACCTACAACAGTAGTCAAAATCAATACCGCTGTACCTATATTAAAAACACACACAAATATTTTTTATAAAACAAGGAAATTGAGGCCATCTTGGCGCAGTGGCACAAGTGTGTGACGATAAACGCGACAGTTGTGGATTAGATTTCCACACGTGAAAATTGAAAAAAATAATACTTTAGTTTTCTCGTTCTAGTAACTAGGCAAAGTGCAGCGTTTTGTTTCGTAACTTAATTCGCAATGCCTCAATAATTTAGCGGAAGATGGGGAACGAAGTGTCTTAACACATCCCATGTTCCCTCTGCCTATCCTGCTATGTACGGGATACAGCGTGAAGCTATAAAAACATTGAATGCAATATTCTACAAACACTGTACTAAATCAAAACGACATTTACCGTAGAAATATTACGAAAATAAATTATTAAGATCCGAATAACAGTTTCAAGTAAACGTTACGTTTATATTAACCTACAAACTAACCACAGTGAGTGTTCATCAGTTGTAACTTTTGTAAGTACGATTTGCATATAACGACGCCGTCGTGGCACAGTGGTGAACGCACACGGTGAACGACGTTCGTGGATTTAAATCTAATTACAATTTAAAATTTTATTTTTTATTTCAACGAGTAATATGAAATTCCTCTATATATATGCATTAGGCAGCCTCTGACTCTAAATGAAGTGGTTGTAAGTTCGATCCTCAATCGGGTCAATAAATCATTATCCTTTCCTGTCTCTGTAAAAGATAAAGTGACGCGTTAAATTTCGCTACTAAACACGGAATATTTCCAAAACAACATATTGTATTGACAGTTGACATAAGGTTCTTTCTTCGTAGCGGGATTAAGTGTGAAGCTATAGAAAGCTATAGAAAAAAAGAGGAGAACAGAGTGATTTTACACTAAATGCTCTGTTTATCTACATAGTTATTTATCTCCATAGATTATTTCAAAATAAGTAGTTCAATAGTATCTGACACTCTACAAAGTTGTTATAAGATACAGTCAAGTGGAATGTCCCTATCGGGCTTAAAAATACGGTCAGTGAATTGAAACTGGCTTTAAATTACGACTACGGTATGGTTAACTAACCGAGTTTAGTTAAACGCTATAGTGGATTAGTAATAATGCTTTGAGATGCATGGTGCTTATAGGTTCGTATTTAATTTGATATAGATATAATATTCCTTTGATTCGAATCTACACTTATTTTGTATTGAATTCATAATTACACCACAAAAATGTCTTTAGTGAGCAGCTTCGTGATTACTTTTCGTCCACGTCCAATTTTCCGAACAATTTTCGAGACGTTGATGATTCACTTGCGAAGCTCAACGCAGCATGTCTTGTTACAAAAAAAAGTTAAAATAACAATAATTTATATCTTCGAAAAAGAATCGAAGTCACAACCCTCATTTTTAGAGTCAGACGCTGTACCACTGCGCCTCGACAGTCTCAATTTTTTTTTAAACATTTTAATTTCTAATATTATGAACAGCTAACTAAATTACTAAGTGTTCTCACAACCTGTCCCCACTGGGTCACCCACTGGGTCACCGGTGACGCGAGTGGGTGTGGTACAGTCGTACTACTGACTATTGTTCGACTATCTAATACAACCTGATAGGTTATTTAATATTCACTTGATTTCTTAAAGCTTTAGCCTATGTAATGAGCTTTCGTAATTTTTTGTTCAATTGTTTTTTTTTAATTCTAGCTGTTAATATATTTTGATTGAAGACGTCGTGGCGCAGTGCCACATGCTTGTGACTGTAAACACGACGGTTATTGGTTCGATTTCCACTAGGTGAAATTAATTATTGCTTATTAATATTTTGAATTATTCGCCCTGGTCATGAAGCAAAGCACGGCGTTGAGTACCACCACTCGACAGTGACAATCCGAGTGCCCTAACATTAGGTTCCCTCTGCCTACCTTGTTATATGCAGCGTGCATTTTTTTTCTTCAGCAACGTTTACATTGGTAATTGTTAGTTAGAATTTTTTTAAATTATTTAAATCATTTTCACGATTGTATAGAAGAGAAATGAGCATCTGTGAGCTTAAAACAAACAATAAAGCGTTAGTTACATACGTTCATTATTTAGGTTATTTCAATATATATTTTAAGTAAAAGTTGACACCCCAGTGGCACGGTTCAATGTAAATATAATCATATGTACTGGTTATAAATTCAAATTGAACGCAAGACTACATTTATGTTAAAACTCTGGTAATTCTTTAGACTACATAATTTTTTGTTTGACGAATTCAAAAAACAGTTCAAAATTCATATTAAAATTAAAAATCTTCTTTATAGAATTTTTAGTCGTTGAATGAACATAAAGTTATTACCGATTTGGAAACCAGCTAGTTAAAAGCTCAAAAGGTGTTCATTTCAATGTCGAAATCTAAATACATATATCCTGGAGAGCTTAATAAGCTTTATATATTAGTTAGCTAGTATTGTTGCTTTAATTTTTTTTAGGAGCTAACTTATAACTGCCTTATATACTGTAATTATCATAGAATAGACCAGGTGTTTTTTTAGATAAAAGAAAAAGAAAAGTAAAATTAGTATAAAAAGTTTTTAAATTTACCATTTATTACGAAATGAACTGAAGTAATAGATAAGAAGTATGTAAGTCAATCAAAATTTTTCATAACACTGTAGTGGCGTTTGCGAAACGCACTTAATATTTATATAATTGTATAATCAACATTTAATTATTATTGAGTTATAATGTCGTGACCTACGATCGTTATGTATAAACACTTTCAAATTTATTAAGTAAATATTATAGTCGCTTTTTTTAGCTTTACTTATACTAAATAATGCATAGACCAGAGGGAACCTAGTGTTAAGACATGCCTTTTTCCAATTTCCAAAATAATTGATGCTTTCGAATAGCAATGAACCCACAACCTTCGTATCTATATTTACTGGGCTTGGTTGGTTTGTACTTGGAAGCCATTGTTATATGAAATTAGATAAATTTGAAGTTATATCTAAAGTTTTGAAACGAATGTTTTTAAAACTCATCTTTTGAAATATTTTTAGAGTTCGCCAAGGGCTTTTAAATTCATATATATTTTATAAACAAAATAAACTATTAAGAAAGTATATAAAAAAATCATAAATTGTTAACAGTATATGTTGAGGATGTTATAAAATACAGTTATATCGTTATTTCCTTCGATCATTTTCATTAATTAATGGCTTATAGTGATCACAGCGCCACCGACAGATCGTAAAATTTATTTTATTAGTGTCTAGTTAACATAGATTTTGGTTAAACAAGAAGGTAAAGAGGCCATCGTTGTATTAAGGACGGCGTTTGACTGTAAACGTCGTGGCGGATTCGATTCTTACTCGAATAAGGCGGAGATTCAATTTAATTTTTCCGATTCCGTCCGATTTGTTTTAATATTTGGTTTCCAGGTTCCCTCTACCTATCCTGCTATGTGAGGGATCAAGCGTGAAGTTAAAAAAATATACCTACTATACTATAAATTATCAATAAATCACATTTTTCACTAGTGATCGGTTAAAGACATAGATCACAATCACCAACAATGGAAGTTAACTAAGATATACTTTAATAGGACCCCACACAACTCAATGTTTCAAGAATTTGGCGATAAGTGGGAGACGGAGTGTCTTATCACTGTAATCTTTCTCACTTTCCACAAAATAACATTCAAAATACATCAAATAAATAACCATCGACGTATCCAAGTTACCACTTTCACAAATCGAATGAAAGGTCAAACAAGTTTGTTTCTATCTATGAGAGATTCACATACGTAAGCCGATAGAGTTCTATATATAAGGATATAAGGTATATAATACTATGAAAAGTTTATTTAGAAAACTTTCTAAATTTTTTGTTTTATACAGGGATTTTTTATTAATGGTTTTAATGATTATTTTGAAAGGGCGTTGTGTTTTCAATATTAATAGCTAACTTTGATATATCGCGGCGTGGTAGTACGACATTGGAACGTAGAAGTGATGGTTGTCAGTTCGACTCCTCCTGGGAATAATTGATTATTTTTATTTTAGTAAAGTAAGGGTGACGTTGAGTTCCACCACACAACATGCGATATATATCGAATTTGAAAAAAAAGTAGACAACGATGTTTCTTCCAAATTTTATTTCGAATAAGCGTTTTAGCATGCTCAAATAACATTTTCCATTTCTATAAAAGTCTTTCATTTCTAAAAAATCAATGTCCGGAATCGAGAAATAGAAAGTATCGTGTTATTCAGCAATAAGTCAATCAACAGAACAAACATACCACAGTAGGCGATGTTATCGTTATTATACTAAGTATACCTAATTGACTGTTTATTTTACGCATTTTTTAGTTTCACGCTGTTTCCCGCATGTAGCAGGATGAGTAGAGGCAACTTAATGTTAAGATATTCCGTTTGCCACTTTCCGCCGACTTCTCTAAATATAAATCTTTATTGTGTGAAGCAGGTTGTAAGTTTGATTCCCACTTGAGGAAATGAAATATTTTATATTTTCATTTGTTTAATCTGGCGTCGAGTCAAAGCGCGCAATGACTTCAGAATCCGGTGGAAAATCCCTCTACCTTGATACATGCGGAATATCTACATCGTTAAGCTGAAAATTATTTTTTTATTCTTTTCACATTTTTGCCCATTATCATATAAGATTATATTAAACAGAAAGCCGACAATGTACATATCATTTATAAATCATTATAAAACATTGTCCTCGCTTACATTCTTGAGGCACAATCACGTATCTACAAGTATTAAATCTTTTATTCTCATGCCGATACAAGTTCACGGCTTAATAAATAACGTTTAAGTTATGTTTTATATCGATAGGGCAGTGGTCGTAGGTACGAATAAATATATTTTGATGTAAATAATCTAAAAATATATATAAAAGGACTTGTGCTGACTGACTGAGGTAAGACGCACGCAGAGCCGTAACCGCTGATGGTAGAAACGTGAAATTTGGGCAGATGTTTATTTTCATATTCTGGACATCCACTAAGAAGGGAATTTGAAAAATTTTAACCCTAAAGGGATGAAATAGGGGTTGAAAGTTTGCATGGAATTTTTTTTTAATCTGTACTGATTTTTATAAAATTTGAAATTCAGACTCTTAAAAATATTTCATTGAACACGTGTTTCATGGTTTTTAAGAATTCACCCCCTAATGGTTCAAATAAGGGGTTGAAAGTTTATGTGGAAAAATCTTTAAAGTGCCACTGATTTTTATAAAAATTTAAATTCAGACTGTTAAAAATATTTTATTGAACACGTGTTTCGTGGTTTTTTTAGAATTCACTCCTAATAAGCGGGCGAAGCCGCGCGCGCCCTCTAGTGATAGATACGAGTTTACATTGTCTTTATAATAAAATTAAACTTAAGACAATTTTTATATATATTTTATCAAGAATTTTTATATATATTTTTCATTCATAGGAATGGTTTGATATCCAGGTTTAGGTTAAGTGTTTACAGTTGCAGCTGGAGGCTTTTAGGTTAATTTTTACTCAATTACGATATACTTATAGTAATCTATACTTATAATGAAACTGTAACTGATAGCTGTCTGTACACGCAAGATATGCGAGAAAATCTGTTATTAGGGCTGTTTATTAATGTAATAGAACCTGGAACAATAATTCTAAAATTTTTATTTTATGTCTAATGTCAGCAACGGCTTAAACGATTTGAATGCAGATTGCCATTTTTCTATTTTGGCCAACTTCCCTTAACATTTAGTGTTTTATTTTAATCGGTCAATAAATAAAATATCAATATGAAATATTTTGTTCGACAAAACTCCTACTAAATAATTGTTTTATTGAATTGGCTAAAACTTTAGTTGTAGATAGATAGTATAGTTCTTTAACATCATAAATGAAATCATATAAAACTTCATTTACCTCGAGAGGGAATCGAACCCACAACCTGTCATGTATACATTCACATGATTCCTCTCTTGGAATCTATTTTAATTATATTTCAATTTGGATAAAAAGGAAATGACGAGCACTGTACCTCCTTCTACCATTATTATATACCAATTTATATCCGGAACTGTTACATTTCAATTGCATAACCGCTGTGAGACTTGTAATTTTATCTTTAGGTTACTTACGTATTAAGCTTAGCTATATGCTTATGAATGTACGTTATTTTAAATAAATATATTTAATAAGTTTTTTTAAGGCCTTCGTAGCCGCGAGGGTTGTGGGTTCGATTCCTACGCGGTGGGATTAATATTTTTTTATTTCGTAACACTCTTGTAACAAGATAACGTGTGACGTTTAGTTCTGTCAGTCAATGTTTTTAAGACGGAGGACGAAGAGCGGAGTGTCTTAACACTTATGGGCTTATGATAATATCATGTAGAATTGAAAGAAGATGCCTAAACTATTTCTTTACACAATATAGCTGAGTAGGTAGTGAGAAACTAATGTCAGACATTCCGTACTCTACTTTCCATACAAATTAACAAAAATTTCGTTTGCTAGTTCGTTTATTTTTATGTAATATCAAAAAAATAAATTTTAAAATCAAAATTATTCCAATATATTAATTAAACATCAGGAAGTGCATGTTCAAACGCCGTTATTATGTACTGTATACCGAATTAATAAAGGTCTCGATAAGGACCTTTAGATTGTATGCATGTGAATTTAATCTATTGGCCGGTAGCTCTTATGTAAATGGTTTAATTGAAATATCAATTATTTCTAAGGTTACATTTAATTGTATATTTATAGATATTTTTTTAGAGGTCAGTAGCACAAGCGTGTGACTGTAAACGCGGTGGTTGTGGGTTCGATGCCACTAAGCACGCAATATCTCGAGAATTTATAATGGGGAACGGAGTGTCATAACACTGGGTCCTTCTGCCTACCCTTCTATAAGCTGAATAAGGAATATAAAATTTGGGGTATATTGGTTACATAAAGAGGAAACTTGTGTTAAATCACGCCAAGTTATAAGCGTTCACCTGATACCTTCTAAAATAACGTGTATCCAAAATCTTTTTTGATTTTGCCTTCTAGAATAAATCTATTCCCAAACGATTAATAATAAGAATATAATATTAACACAATTATAGGAAAACATAACAAATATTGTTCCCAACAAGATTTTCATACAAGATTAGCTCAGTTTAATTATAATGGATATATTACACACAATTACTAGCTACGAGATAACGCGAACAACCTGTTATTATTTGTGGCAACATATTACGGATGTTACGTGCATTTACGTTTTAACGTTAATACTATTAGAATTTACATAATTTCGCCTTCCGTGTCTGACGTGAGATGCAACTTGAGCAACTTTGGCTAGAAACAAAAGGTGTATAACATTCTATTATGTTAGTTTCACGCTTTATCCCACACAAATAGTTCGACATCTGGAGTAGGTAGAGGGAACTTAGTGTTAAGACACTCCGTTCTTCAGTTTTCTCCCAGTTTAGAACCGTTTAAGTTTTGAAGAATTTCCGTTTAATTTGTATATGTATAATGTCATTTATGGAAGAGACTGAGAATGCAATGGTTATATTTTCGACAGCCGCTCGGAGGGGCAAAATACCTTACTACATTGGACGCGGAGAACGGAATATTTTGTCTCCTCTTTAAAGTAAAGCTAAAAAAATGTATTTGGTTAATTTCATTTTTGCTTATTATTTTATTGAATGCTTTGTAATATCAACATGATATATTACATCTTATAATAAATATATTAGAAAGTAAAGAGGAATATAATTTTGGTGAACAGGCGTCCTTATTACCACAGGTCCACGTTCTTCTAAGCAACCAAATAAAAAAAACATCGGTGATCCGCCCCTGTAAGCATAATGTTTCGAAAATTAGACGGTGAGTGGAGAACAGAGTGTCTTTTCCTGTTCTGCTACATGTAGGATACAGTGTAAACTTACAATAAGAATAGTAAGATGAGAAACCACAGCTACCTTAAAATTATGCATCCCAACACCGGTACTACTATACATATTTCTCCTCCAGTAAATAACAAAAAGAAAAGATTTAAACATTATTCACTAAAAAAGAAATGAAGTGAATTTTAATCGAGTCGTTGTCAAGAACAACATTTTTAAACTTGTCTTGAGGCCGACTACTTAAAAATGTTTGTATAGAAAGTGACATGTCCAGCGGCCATGTCTACAGTCAATACGTACTACTTCCTAGTAATGTAGGAAGCTCTTGGAGTACATATATGTGGTCATTTTAATACATGAATTTAGCCATATATATAACTAGCGACTTGCAAGTGGCTTAAAGTTTTTTTTTAATTGTACATAAATTGTAACCTATGTATCATTCTGCCGTATAAGCTATATTGCTGTAAAGTTTCATCTAAATCCGTTCAGTAGTTTTTGCGTATAAATGAAACATACAACTATTTTCTAAAACTCTATCTCATTGTAGTAGTAGTCAAATGAAAATAACTAATGACACAATCTAAGCGGGAGGTAGCTCTGACCGCAACACAGTGATACATCCAAAGGATTAATGTGATGTAATATAAAGTATAGCCTTCCTCGATAGATGGTTTATATAAAGCATAAATATTATCGATTTGGTAAGACCAAAGTTAAGCCCTGCCGTTCTCATGAATTCCTTGATATCTCATTTGATTCTCTCTGCTCTTTCTGCCTTCTCTGTTTTATACAGAAGAAGCGTAAAGCTAAAATAGATATGTTACTATCTTCCAGAAATAATTAAGAGTGATATTATGACACTAAGATACGCACCAAGCACCCAAGGCATTTAACAGGTACAGTGAGTTACATAGAAACAAATTTCTTTAATGTCTTTGCCTAAAAGACAAACCGAATATCGAATGCTAAAATATTTTTTCGATTCAAACTAATAGTTTTTAAGATTAGTGAGTTCTACCAAACAGACACTCCAGCTTTACATCATTATTATAAAAACCTAGATAGTATAGATAAAAGCGACAACAAGTTCTACTACATTTCTTCCAAACCACCATGCAAAAAAGGTGCAAAATAAGAATACCATTGAAACATAATCGATATTAAATTAAGGAAATAACAATTTTTTCATTAAAACACACGCAGCGTCCTTGCGTCTGGTTACATACAAAATTCCTAGACAACCTTCCACTATAATAAAAATAATTAAATTATTATTGAAACTATTATAATATAACGACGGTATTTATTAATATAGTCGTGTATCACGAAAAAAATGTCAATGTCAATACTTTCGTCTGTCCTTAGTGGCACGAAATAAGGTTGACTTGTTAATGAGTAGATGTGTTCTAGAATGTTTTACTTCCGTTCTTATACGGATAACGGAATGGTGAACTTGAAATAGTTTTTTTAAATGTTTCATTGAGAAAAGCTATTTCAAATTTTAAGCTTTAAAAGCTGGTTCAGTGAAAAATTTACTGAAATTTACTTTAGGTTTATTGTTTATTAAAGAAAAAGTTAGGAAGCAAAAGAGAGTGGTAAAAGAAGCAGAGGGAGACCTCGGTTAACCTTCAAGAACACAGTAATAATGATACTGGAGGAAGGTCACGCAACAAACATGAGAACAGGAAGGGGTAGACGACAGTGGACGAGGCAATATAGGTATGGAGAGACCGTAGCGTTCGCCACACTTCTAAAATAATAACCTGACTTATTTCTTAAGCTCTTAAGCAGCACACTTGCCGCTGTTTCTAAAGAAATGAAGGAGTGACCTCCTCAAAAATCTCATACAAATACTGACCTAGAAAATCATATAAAACATTACGAAAAGCTTCCTCTAAGCGTAACCCACGTTGTAATCTCAACACAAATTCTCTTCACGCTCGGTTTGTTAACATTTTTTTTCCTTCACAATATTATTTAACAATTATGTGGTAATTATGATCTTGCAACGCATTCCGATGCGAGTGCAGCCGTGCGTAGAGCTTAGTCTAGTCGTGGGAATAGCGCAATTTGAATTTTAAATCTTATTTAATTAATTAGAATGTATGTATGATGTATGTATGTCTCATACGAAATTATTCTTAATTAAATTTAGAGTAAAATATAATAATTATGATAATTGAAAGTGATAAAATTTTGCAATATATATATTTTTGTTAATATAAGGAATGCGGAACAAATTATATAAACTAGATAAATAATAAAATAAAATTTGAATTGTAATGCAATTTTTACTAAAAAACAGACTGTATAAAACTTGTATTATATAGTACTAATAATCGTAGCCCGCTACATTGTATTAGTGTATTTTTGTTATACCGTTTTTGCTTGTTTCCATGCGATTTAAAAAAACTGAAATTTCTTAGGCTCTCTTACACACACTGACTTACCTATATGCCCAATTTTGACTTTCAAAGTCCGGCAATTTAGTCTGTGCGTTATCTGATAGTCGATGACTGAACGGATATACATATGTATATATATATATATACATATCTACATATTTTCTTATAATATATCAATCAAGCTGAATGTAGAAACTTGAATCATTTTCAAATCTTGTCTAGATTCACTTTGGAATGCGATGTTCTCTGAGAGAAAGCAGATAAAAAATTGATCGAGTTTTACAAATCTATGTCTAATATTTTTCTATTTAAAGTTTTATATTTATTCAATTTGAATATTTATTTAATATATCTATTTGGTTTTTTTTTAATTTTACGCTGCATCCCGCACATGGGTGCAGTGGTGGGCAGGGTAGGCAGAGGGAACCTGGAAAACTAATGCTAATACACTTCGTTTTCATTAAGACAGTGCCGTTCCCCAATTTTCGTCGAATTCTGAAGGCATTGTGTGTTGCTTCCTTAGAATGAGGAAGTGATAATATTAAATAATTCAATCCGTCAATTAGGTATCGAATCTACAACCTGTCACATTTACAGTCGCATCCTTATGCACCTGCGCCTCAAGTGGCTTTATTAAATGTAATTTACATTATGTATACTAATAAATAATAATGTTAGTAGAATGTATTATGATCACTTTTCAGTAAAATTAGAAGTCACAGAAATTGTTCTCTAGTTACGTATACCCTACCTAACATAGGCGGTAACTATTGTGACACATGGGGTCCACGTTGAAAGTAAACGCGTCTGTTGTGGATTCGATTTCCACTCTGGGGAATGTTTTTTTTTTTGGTACTTTGTCTGTTAAATTGTGTTAAAAATTGGGCGGTGCGTGGAGATCGGAGTGTCTTGACATAACCCTCTGCCCTCTACCTACCCTCCTACATAAGAATACAGTGTGAAACTTAAAATAAAATGTATATTTTGCACGGTAGTAATAAGTTGCAAAGTGAAAGTGAATTCCGCAAGCGGTTAAAAGTAGGCCCTTTACAAATTACACTCGAATGGGGAAAATGAGATAATGATGATCGAATTGGACGTATATCAATTTTTACAAGTACGAATAATATAGGAGAAATATTTAAAATATATATTTTTGTGATTATTTTTAAAATTAACAATCCAAAAGTTATATTTTAAATTCTTTTTAGCGGTTTTTTTTTCACTTTCTGTTCAAATATTTTATTTAAGTGGAGATATTTTTTTTCTTGTTCAAAAATTCCTTTAATAATGAGGTAGGTGGTAGTTGCTATCCCAAAATATCTGGGTACAATGCAGTAGTTAGCAATTTTTAAAAGCGTTTAAGTGTATTGGATGACCTTCTGATTTAATAATATAATATCAACTTGCCTAGTTTATCTTTATGCAAAACCGCAGTAATACTAGTTTTAGTATATTATTTAAAAAAATATTTTTGCAGTACTCATCGTACTTGGAATTGAATTATTAAAATTTCAGTAATAAAAGCTGTTGAAGAGATCTAGAAATAATCATATATGATTTTTAATAATATAATAATCACCTAGAGCAAGTACTAACGTACTATTTTTTGGGGCCATCTTATATTTTTTTGTCCGTCTGTCTGTCAAAACTTTTTGTATATATTATATGTACAAATGATTAACATGATATAATATAGCCTTAAAGCCTTCCTTGATATGTACCTTCCATCACAAAAAAAAAACACTTGAACCAGTATTTCCTGAGCCCAAACAAACTCTACTGCTTTATAATATTAAAAATATACGTAGATATCGATCTAGAAATATTTGAAGAATTCCAAATGTTCTAACATTGTCAGTTCTTAGTTAGCACCGATAGTGGCTAGTAGGCGATGTAACAGCTTTTATGCAACACCACAATTGTGCTCAGTACAAATGTCAATAACAGTACATTATATCACAGTTATGTAAAGGAACCTAAGTTGGTTGGAATTAAGAAATTTAGCAGAAATACAATAAAGTAGGAAACTCATTGATAGCCACGGGTTTCGTTGATCGTTTGTTTTGTTTCGTGAAAATTGGCATTTATTATATTTTATTTAATTTTGTTATTTTTTTTTGTTATTAAAAGAAACTTAGTTTTGATTTGAATTGATTATTTTTTTGTTTTTGTTTTCATTAGTCTAATTATGATCCAATTATGCATTGGGGGCTGCTGTAACATAAAAAAAATGCAAAATATTTATATGGATAGTAACAGAAATTTATATTTATAGTAAATAAGTCAAAAGAGACTGACAGATGACGTACAGCTAAAACAGCGTACAACGCTGAAACTAGGCATTTATTTTTCTTGGGGAACACTAAGGGAAGAAAGGAAACGAGGAAATACGGGATATTAAATATTATAAAAAAATAATAATAATTAAATTAAATTAGCTTCACGCTGTATCCCGCACACAGCAGGGTAGGCAGAGGGAACCTAGTGTTAAGACACTCCGTTCCCCACTTTCTGCCGAATTCTGGAGGCATTGCGTGTTGAGTGGCAGAACTCAACGCCGCGCTTAACCTCGACACCAGAGCGAAGAAATGGAAATATAAATTTAAGTAAATATTTCATCTCCTCGAGTGGGGATCGAACCCACAACCAGTCGGTTTTGC
>JAATLQ010031357.1:53551-64475 GCA_013421005.1 Heliconius erato x Heliconius himera | reverse complement strand
GGTAGAGGGAACCTAGTGTTAAGACACTCCGTTCCCCACTTTCTGCCGAATTCTGGAGGCATTGCGTGTTGAGTGGCAGAACTCAACGCCGCTCTTAGCCTCGACACCAGAGCGAAGTAATGGAAATATAAATTTAAGTAAATATTTCATCTTCTCGAGTGGAGATCGAACCCACAACCAGTCGGTTTTACAGTCACACTTCGTGCCGCTGCGCCATGACTGGCCTCAAGTCTAGTCTACGTAAGACTTTTGAAAAACTAACGTAGCACTTGTCCTCTTTCTCAGGAAAGAAAAAAATATACAAGCTACTTCTTTACTATTCACAGATGATGAAACATTCGCTAAAACGAAGTCTCCAATATTTATTAAGTTGTAGTCTAATTCCATTTCGTAGTCTTCATACGCACAGGTATCAATCAGTATCTTCATTCTCTTCACAGTAAATTGTCACTTGCTCAATAATATACAAAACTGCCCCTTTTATTTTGTTCAAATCTGCCTCAGTGGTATTTGAAAATTTCCAAACGTTTTTTTTTCAAGTAAAAGTTTAAAAATTGTAGTAATCTCTAGTTTATTGCATGAAATATGAAACATTCTAACTAAAAGAGGATAAAATAAAACCATATACCTTGATTTGGATCCCTGCGATCCTTACGCGTTTATTTAAAAATGCATAAAATTTTACTCAAAATCAAACACTCCTCGTAACTCAACAACTGGCTCTCATATATCAGCGGTGACAAGTGACACGTGTGCAGATTAGTGCTGCCACTACTCAAAAAAAATCTACCAAAATTTCTTTTTAAAATACCTCTGTTATTACATATTTTCAAAGGTGCCCCTGTTCTAAGCTACCCCCCTCTCCCCTACATTTAGTAATTTTGACTGAAATGGATAGAGGGACACTTAAAAAGAATAAAAGAAGGCAAAACGTTTTTTTTCATTTCTTGTCTGTCTGTCTATACGTGTGGTCACGCGAATCTTCGAAAATACTGAACCGATTTACTTAAAAGTTTCACCAATTGCTTTGTTTTATTTCAACTTAACAATTAAAGTAAGTAAGTTTGTTTCATCAAAATCGGTAAGTTAAAAAAAAAAGTTATCGTCATTTGAATGAATTCAAGGCATTAGTTTGCCTGCGAATGTTATATAGCAATCGCGCTGGTAAGATTCCTGGCTAAAGAATGACATTCGAAACGTCTTGGTTATATGACTGTTGATAAAAATATATATTTTTGTAGCACTATTATACAATATTTTATACAATAAAGTAATCAAAATTGAATTGTTAGTGGAGATTACTTTCATAAATCATAACAGTTAAGTTTAAGTCGTAATTAATTAAATATAATGAATCCTTACCCAAATCAATAATTTAACATTTAAGGCTGTTTCTAACGCAGTAAATTAAATTATTCACTGACATCAGCACATTTAACAGTTTTAAAAACCATAACACAGGTAAAAAGAACGTAATGTTACAAAAATATATACGTATAATAAATAATTAGCTTTATGTATATTTTATGAATATCAAATATCAACTTTAACCTTTTTTTATTTCGAAACAATCAAAAATTCTTATAGAAATGTAGTAAAAAAATCATATTAGAATATTACAGATTAAAGTAATAAAAAATCATATTAGAAGTCATTTTAGCTGTCAATCAATTCTGCTTATTAAATCAATAAACATGTAGCTTGAGCGGGCGAAGCCGCGGGCGGGCCGCTAGTAGATAATAAGCGAAATGTTTACAACAAGGCAATCTAAAAATACCTAATAGTGTTTCCAAAAAATACTTAATATCTAATAGTGTTTAGTTAAATATATATATAAAAAATAAAAAAAAATATACATATATCTGTAATTTGCATATTCCGTAAAAGTTTAATTAGTTTTATTGCATACAAAAATATTAAAAGTTAAAACATTATTTCTTCTAAAGTAAATATAAGAATGAATAATTACATATTTTACTAAAAAACCAAAACGTCTTGTAATTTTTTATGGTTTTTCTTATACTTACCTAAGTTGTGAATACATGATCCTCATTTACATACAAAATAAAAATTGACATGATAAAATTATTGGAATTATTTTTATATTAAGTATTATTGTTCCTATGAATTTACTTTTTTTTACATTCACGCTGTATCTTGCACATAGTACGGTACTCAGAGGGAACTTGGAAAAATAGTGTTGAGACACTCCTTTCCCGACTTTCCGCCAAATTCTAAGAGATATTACACTGTTGATTAGCGGGAATCAACGTCGTGCTTTGCCTCCACCAGACCAAGAAATGAAAATATTAAATATTTCATTCAGTGGGAATCAAACCTAGAACCCTTG
Source organism: Heliconius erato x Heliconius himera (assembly GCA_013421005.1). Taxonomy (NCBI): domain Eukaryota; kingdom Metazoa; phylum Arthropoda; class Insecta; order Lepidoptera; family Nymphalidae; genus Heliconius; species Heliconius erato x Heliconius himera. The sequence goes on along the minus strand of JAATLQ010031357.1, from coordinate 62,125 downwards.
TTCCCCTGGGCCAGAAATGGTCTTTTGTTTTTATAATATATAAAATTATTTTTCATTCTATTTTTCTATTTCTAGGACTTATGCTTCTTTCCATTTCGTCCGGCAGAAAAAATAATCGCGTCTTGGACGGCCATCGATGACGTCACAATAGACAATGGGTGTTTGTACGTCGTGCCTAAATCTCATAAACGTAACATATTGTATGCACACGGCAATTTACCTGTAAGTGTTTTTTCATATTTTTTTTGCAGAATATATACGTACATTATCAGATATGTATATAACGGAAAATATGCAGAAAGAATATGATATGATAAAAATCAGCTTCACGCTGTATCCCGCACACAGCAGGGTAGGCAGAGGGAACGTACGGTTAAGACACCCCATTCCCCATTTTCCGCTGAATTGTGCAGGTATTGCGTGTTGAGTAGCGGATCTCAACGCCGCGCTTAGCATCGACACTAGGGTGAAGAAATGAAGATATAAATTTACACTTCTTCACTTGCGCCACGACTTGCCTCATAAACTGTATGTATGTATAAGTTATACATACTTCCTAAATATGCTACTTTAATGACAAACCTACATTAGACATATTATGTATATAATATTTAGCTTCCTAAAAGGATTCAAATTATGTTCCCTATATATAAAACAGGGTTCAAACAAACTATATCACGGTATCTTAGACCAGGAAGTATCAAATGAACCCCGGGTACATTTAGAAATGAGTCCGGGGGACACGGTGTTTTTTCATCCTCTACTTGTACACGGATCTGGTGCCAATAATACTAAGGTAATTTTACTATATTATTTATTATATACCTACAGAGTTATTTTTTTTTATTTATATATAACGTAAAGCTGCACTTAATATCACCATAATCTGTAGCTGCATTTAGTAGATACATAATGTTTATGTAACCAATAGAAATCTGCATGAAATGTAAGCAAGAATTATTTTGTATAAGCGTTGTCTTTTTTTATTTTTCGGGGCAATTCTAATTATCTGGAGTGGGCACGGACCAACCCCCCTCTTCCTACGCCCGTGAAGGCAAACTTCCCATTTGCCAAAATACAAAAGTAAAAAACTATATTTAAATCAGGTTCTAATCAGATGAGCGTGTTCAAAGTCACAGACGAACAGACATAAGTTTTCAAAAAAGGCTTCCCTCTGCCTACCCTGCTACATGCGGGATAGAGCGTGAAGCTTATATTTTTTTACAGGGTTTCCGCAAATGTATATCGGCGCACTACGCGAGCGCTCCAGTAAAATTTATGAATGTAAGGGGTTCAATACAAGACCAAATAGCTAGTGACTTTGAAAAAGAAGGAAAAAGACGGGGACTTGATGTAACTTTTGCGGTAACATATCAGATATTATTTATTTATTTATTATTAACAAAATAATAGTAAATTCTTAAATACATACGAATTACGTTTGCGGCAGTCAAGAGATTGAAAAAAAACCGAATAATTATTAATTATTTATTAATTTTATATTATTACAATAATTTCTTAAAGCTAAGGACTGCTTTAATCGAAGGGGGAATAAAGAGTGTCAAAAAATGTATTACAATTAATAAACTAAGAAAATTAAAACAATGGGGCATTGAAAGGCTAATACGGGGAAATCGCGGAGCGGTCGCCTGGGAATCTTCCATCAGTTTGATCCGTCAGCATATTCGTGGGATTAGGGTTCCGTAACTTACGAATATAAATTTTCATTTACAAATATATATAAATAAATAAAAACTAATATAACATAAAAAAATTTAGTGCACATGCAATAATGTCAAATGGAAATAACGTGCAAGGTAACTCTGACCCCAGGTTCAATGGAGTGTATCGTTTTGACGTTATCTTTCCAACACAAAACGTGTTTCAATTTGAACCATTAGTTCCTGAGATTAATGAGTTCAACCAAACAATTTGTTCAGCTTTATAATATTAGCATAGGCTTCATACATATATAGCATAGGCAAACACGGCGTGGAGTTCTGCCACTCAGCACGCAATCCAGAATTCGGCAGAAAGTGGGGAACGGAGTGTCTTAACACTAGGTTCCCTCTGCCTACCTTGCTGTGTGCGGGATTCAATGTGAAGCTGATTTGATTTCATACATATATGTATATATATATTTTTATATATTTTTACAGGACACATGGAAATTTAAAAGTAAGCCTGTGAAGCGCTTAAGCTCTAAATTATAAAAATAATAAAAAGGTAAAAATGGACATTGTAAAAATAACATTGTTTAGGTATTGAATATATTGTTTTTTAAAGGAAATATTAATACTTTTTATACTGAAAAAGGGATTGCTGGGAATGAACATTTTTTTTATATGTATATATGGTAAAATTTTAAAAATAAAACTATTGAATTATTGAATATATATAAAACAAAAAAATTAAAAAAATAATTGTCATTTCAAATGCCATGTTATATTTTGAGTTAGTTAAAGAGTTTTATATTACGTTTTTAGATTAAATAGCAAGTTTAAAGATTTAAATAAATTAAAATCTTTACATTATAAGGTTGAGGTGATAACATTTTTTTTTATAATAAAAATTAACATTGTAATACTTTCTTTTAAGTTGTTTAAAATTACAAAATTAAATAAATGTTTTTTTACATGTTTGTTTTCATTGCTTCGTTATATATTGTATTTTTTTTAGCTTTACTCTGTATCCCGCATATAGCAAGTACAGATAGAGGTAGAAAGAAGAGAGTGTTAAGACACTGCGCCACGCATTGTACAATCTTTGAGACATTGAATGTTGAGCAGTGGAAGAAGAAAATGACAATATTAAAAATATGAATAACATTTTTTTACGGTCCAATCAATATTTTGTTTTAAACTTTCTTTAATACTGGTGAAAATTAATTAAAAAAACGCACTTTTTTATAAAATATTTATTAATATCAGATTTGGTCATAACGTAATCTACATTAATTAATACTCTCATGTTAATTATATCAGTATAATTTTTGTCGTAATGTCTATTACACTAATTATACATCTACGTACAAAGAAACATACAAAATATGCACCATTTTAATATTTATAAATAATAAACTACTATTACTTTTATAACCTAAAAAGAAAAAAATATATAGGTATATATTTTTCAGTTTATATATTATATGTGTACTAATAACTTTATTTAAGAAAACGCATCAACATTCATCCAGATTAACTTCTTAATTACGTAAATCTTAAAATAAAAAAAATAAAATTAATTCATTAATATTTGTATAAGTGCGAAAATACAGTAACTATGTATATAAAATATAAACTATGTATATATGTAAATTATTTACAAATAAATAGTGTTGCCATCATATAAATACAGTATCATATAAATGTATCATAATACGCTTTAAATATAATATTTAGAAACAAGCGAGAAAAAGTTTTTTTAAAAAGGACTACAGTAGTATAATTGTAAAAGGTATTGAAATAATCTTTAGTAATTTATTTAGACGATTCAATTATGTGGCCTCTCTGAGGTATTAAATTATTACAAATAACATTTATATTTTATATTTTTAAACTGTTAAAAAGTGTTTACTTAAAATATATATAAAATTGTTTTTTAAAACAATTTGCTTAAAAACATACATAATTAAAGGATAATTTTAAAACAGTTGTAATAAATTTACAGTAAGATACTTTACAATGCTTTATTTAGCATACATTCCAACAAATCGGCATGCTTTGGTCTTAAATAGTGCTAGATTAGTGAATTTCTACTGTATTATTATATTATAGATAGATGACAACACTTAGGGTGTCGATTAAATGTGACAGCTGTCAAATGTTGCCTGAGCAAAAATATTTATTTATAAAATATTACAAAAATACCGTAAGTTTGGAAGACGTAATTAAAGAACAGTAAGAGATATCGTAATATTTTATATGAAGCAGATATTGTAATATAACTCAACATAAGATTGATTATATAATAATAGGTGTATTGAATACTTCTAGTATACTAGTATTATTTAGTTATAATATGACAGATAAGCCGAAAAATTAATAGTTAAATAACAATTATGAAAAATATGTTACCTACATATACTCATATGAGAAATACTATTTTGGAAAAAAAATACACAAGTCTTTGCTAAAAAACTGTTTAAATGAATTAAAACTTTAAATGTGTCACATTTAACCGACATAGTGAAAAAATAACTTAGTTTAAAACTGTGACGTGAGACTAGACATGTTTGGATTTATTGTATAATTATACATTATTTATTATACATGGTTACGCAGTGTATATGTAAACACACTTATTTTTAAGAAAATATTTGTATAAAACATGGAGTTAAGTATATATATTTTAGTTTAAAATTATAATTATTATTTTGTAGAGATTAGAAATAGATTGTGTATAGTTTTGATAAAATACATACATTCCTCTCGCTATTCCGCACGCAGCAGGGTAGGCAGAGGGAACCTGGTATTAACATATCCATTCCCCACTTTTCGCCATTGTCATGACGCTATTGAAGTTATATAATGTAAAAACATATATATTTTAAAATGATAGGACTCTATAACTCATATTTATGTTGAGAACATTTTAAATTTTATTATTGTTATAAGCAAAACTACTCCTAACCTCCAAGAAAAGTTGATATATAAAATACTCCATGTTAGTCCTTCTGTTTGTGCATAATTTGGTAACTAAGTCGGGTCATCGAAAACTCGTTCAGAAATCTGTAAAAGAAAATATTTTATAGCTAAAATGTATTTTAAATATAATTATAAAAGAAATTTGAAGTATGTTTATGAATGAAGAGATATTTATTAAATAATAATTTTATGTATAGTTACTTAGATATTTTATATAAGTAGTAGGATATGCATATTATATTTATATTTCATTAACTTTATATAAATTATGTATAAATTTTAAATTCTGATAATAAATTTGAAATCTTAAATAAAAATTGAAGCAAACTTTGAAAAAATAGTGTCATTTAATAATGTTTATAATAATAAATAAGTATTACCAATAAACAAATGCAAAAACACATACATAAAAATAACAGTTAAATTAAAAAAAATGAAGAACACAGATAAAAAATATGTTAGTGACAGCACAGAATTAGCCACAGCACCAACAACCTATAGAAATAATAATTACCTTTTTATGGCAGTTATTAACTGTAAATCATAATAAAAGCCATATTTCAATTAAAACATTTATTACTTATATATAAAAATATATTTAGACATTATTATATTGTTTTTTTTATAAGCTATTAAAAATATAATGTAAAAATATACTAATATTATTATTAAAATTGGATTATAGTTTACTTAAATTTAATATTTAAAAAATATAAAGCTAAAGTCATTGGTAACCTAAAATATAAAGAAGTTTCTATAAACTCTTTTTTTCTATTAAAAAAATTAAAGCTCCAAACCTAAGCTATTTATCTATATGTAACATTACAATTTTACATAAAATATTATTATTATCATTTGTACCAAAGTTACTATAAAATATTTTAAAAAAATTATATAGATTTAATTGTTTATTATTTGAACAATACACAATTATTAAATTATATATTATTATTATTTTAAATTAATTACTTTAATTCATAACAGAATATATTTTAAAAAATAAATAAAATATGGAAAATTCGATAATATGACAAAATTACATGTTTATTAATAATAAAGGTGAACAACACATTTTATTTGTAATATTATGATTTTTTTAATTAGTTGTTGAAAATCATGATTTGATTTGACTTCAAATTTATTTTCATGATATATAAACATATATATAACAGAAAAATTAACTGGTATATAGTGAAGTAGTTATTTATTTAGCATCTAAATTACATTGACTACTGATTATTTTTGTAATCACACAAATTTAGGAAAATCTACTAAATTTTAAATATTTATATTTAATTGTTGTAACTTATATTATAGTCATTTTAATTTAAATATTGTGTGTTTGTGTGAATTATATTATTTATTTGATGTTTGGGTTAATATGTGTATGTATAATAGTGATGTAGCGATGCAAATTTTTGCATATGTGGCAAATTAAGTTTAGTATATTTAAGTGTGAATGTTACTTTTAGTGTTTGTGTGTAATTGTTTATATATGTCCGTCAATTCAAACAATATAATTGTTTGTCGGTATTTACATAAATGTAACATTGAACTAATAGGAAAAGTATAATGTAAAAATGATAAATGTATATATTGTATTTGTATTTAGTGATAGTCCATAGTGTGAATATCAGTACAGTGGCGTGTGCGGGTAGTGCGGGTTGCGCACGTACACGCGCACGGTCTCACCTTCGTGCTTGCGCTGCGACGGCATGAAGTAGAAGTCGGGCTGCGCCGCGCGCGGCAGCGACAGCGACGAGCCCGCGCCGTCCGGCACGTCGTAGCTGGGGGGCATTTCAACTATTATTTGGGTATTTCAGATGGTAGGTTCGATTTACACTCAAAGGAATCACTTATTTTATCTCCCTCGCTCTTGTAACAGGAAAAAGACTCAGTATTGAGTGTGGCAGGATACAGTATGAATATTAAAAAATACATTTAAATTTCAGACTAGTAAATAAATCGGGAAGTAATAATCTGGTTTCGTCACCTTCTTTTATTAGTTTCACCTGTATCTATCAATCAATTAATGATATTACAGTACATGTTATTATGCTATTTACTTAGACATTTCCATAAATTTGAGGTAAGTACTTACTCAGTTCCGAAAACAAAAAATAATTTCATAATATGAATCCTAATGTAGTTGTTAAAACACCCAAAATAACATGAAAGTAGTTATACAAAAAAATCGTTTTGTTCTAGTTTGAGGTAATTATAATATTATTTTTATAATAATAAACCAATTATTATAATTTATAATTACTAATAATAAAATTGCATAAAAGGAAAACATAAATTAAAAGAAATTACAGTTCATTCATTTCGACATGAAACAAAATGTAAACAAAGAAATAATGTTTCTAAGAGTTTTATGCAACTCTTTTATTTCTATTTAATTTAGACCAGGTTTACTCCTGTTTTAAAATATGAAGAGTTCTATATAACAAAAACAAAACAATCAGAAAACAACTTTAGACTTATCAAAACAAGAAATTTAATAAAAACTACGAAACGGAATCATGACAGTACTGTCTTATCACCAGGTTGACCGATAGTAAAAATGGCGTGTATATAATTTGACTGTTGACATAACACCACATTTTAATGTAAAATGTTCGCATTACCTGTGCTCTATAATTTATTATAGTAATAATATATTTATTTTAGGATTAAAATGCGTCTCAAGTTTGAGAACACATTGACTTTGGGTGTTTTTACATGTCAAGCATTTAAAAATTAAGAAAATAATTTATGGTATTTATAAATGGGGTGAATAACTCAATATCCACAAATTTAAATCATAATTACTTACTTTTTAACTTAATATAGTAGCCCCATCATTCGTGACATAAAACAAACCTTTTTCGACTTGCTTACCTATTATCTCATGGCTCCGTGAATAGGGTACAGATTAAAAAAATAATTTTATTTTAAAATTAGTAGCAGTGAGTTCATTTTCTATTAATATAAATATAATTTAAAAAAAAAAATGTAAAATTTATTTACATTTTTTCTAGCAGTATTCGATTCAAAACTACAAATAAGATTAGTTTCTGCATAAAGTAAAATCTCTGTCCTTTTAAATTATTTAAAAAAAAAGATTATTAAACTCCTTAAAAAACTAAATTCTTTATAAAAATAATAATAAATAGAGGCAGAATTGAATCCTTTAGAATTCTCAAAAATTAAAAACTATATTAAAGATAAATAAATAATAAATATAAAATCCATTAAAGAAATGCAAAGTTAAACAGTAAAAAGGGAGAAAATATACGACCGACCGTGACAGGACTCGAACCTGCAATCTTCGGATCCGAAGTCCGACGCCTTATCCATTAGGCCACACGGTCATGTTATAAAAATATGAAATAAATATTCTAACCCAATTGTTTTAGATACTAGCAGGTCGCTAAAATCTAAAACGAATTAATAATAAGAATTGTTTTTATTCATTAACACGTTTAGAAATAAAATAAAAAAAACAAAATACTCACCCATAATGCGATCTCGGCCGTTGCAACGACCTTGTGTCATGATAATACTGAGTTCCGTTGTTAGAAAACTTTTTAGAACCACTAGGCGTCTTCCTTCCCGTTCCGTTGTGATAGCCATTCGTTTTCCCGTTCATATTACCGTTACTGGGTACATCTCGTCTGTTATTGACATGATCGTGCCTGTTATGGGTCTGTTCTTGTCTGTTATTGCCAAGCTCGTGCCTGTTATTGCCATGTTCGTGCCTGTTGTTGCCATGTTCGTGCTTGTTATTGGCAAGTTCATGCCTGTTATTGGCCCGTTCTTGTCTGTCAGGTGCGTGTGTAGGTCGTGGGGGAGGGGGAGCGGCGGGTCGTTGTGGGGGCGAGCGGGGAAGGGAATGTGGGGGAGAACGTGGCAGGGAGTGGGGGTATTTGTCGTCGTTCTCGAA
>JAATLQ010031357.1:40643-53541 GCA_013421005.1 Heliconius erato x Heliconius himera | reverse complement strand
GTCTGTTCTTGTCTGTTATTGCCAAGCTCGTGCCTGTTATTGCCATGTTCGTGCCTGTTGTTGCCATGTTCGTGCTTGTTATTGGCAAGTTCATGCCTGTTATTGGCCCGTTCTTGTCTGTCAGGTGCGTGTGTAGGTCGTGGGGGAGGGGGAGCGGCGGGTCGTTGTGGGGGCGAGCGGGGAAGGGAATGTGGGGGAGAACGTGGCAGGGAGTGGGGGTATTTGTCGTCGTTCTCGAAAGGTTCGAAGGCGTAGTTAGTGTTGGCCGATGTGTATTCTTTCCATGGTGTAGGTGGTATTAGCTGCTCCTGTAATCGGATATGTAGTTTTGTAGCAGATATTTTTTTTTTACAATTAAAAATGTTTTATAATTTAATTTTAGACAGTTACTAAATATTTTGTTTTTATCATTAATGTATATTATCTGTCATAATTCAGCTTAGCAATGGAGATAACTAAAAATCTTCGGTGAATACGTTTAACGTTAAAATATAATAAAAAAGAATAACGAGCATACCTTCCTGGCCTTCGAGTGCGCCAGCGTGCACAGCGCCTGCAGCAGCGCCAGCAGCAGCAGCGCGGCCACGCAGCCCGCCACCAGCCACAGGCGCGCGCCGCCCAGCGCGCCGCCCGCCGCGCGCGGGGGCGCCGGGCTCGTTGGCTTGGCACCTGGTTATTAAAACTGGTAAATAAATGTTCAGGACCATATGTTCAAGTCCATTAAATTATAATCGTGCTCCCCCGCCACTTCTGCTCGTCTGATGTGTTTCTTGTCGTTTTTGTATTCTCTTACAAACCCGCAATCGACACTCACCGGCGACCTCGAACTCGAAAAACAAGGGGTCCAATGTGAAGGCTCCGACACTCCCCGCGGCGAGCATGTCCCGCACCGCCTCCTCCCACTTCTGTTCGTCTGTTGTGTTTGTTGTTGTTGGCGTTGTTGTGTCCTCGACGGTCTTTAGTGTTAGATCAGCTATTACAGATTGAGTTTCGTTCCTGTTGAATTTTTTGTTGTTAGATGGTTTGGTAGTTATTGTTGTAGTGGTTGAATAAGAGTGTTGTTAGAAGGTTATAGTAAATACTATCCTATTCAACCAACAAATTTTATTGATTCAGTATGTTATTTCTGTTGTTTGTAATATTAGTCTATCTTGATTAAAAAATATGATAAGAATTAATAAATTTACATTTTAATTGGCAGAATTATTAAAATCAATAAAAGAACACTTACTGTACAAATCCATCCAGAACAACTTCCCTGTATCCTTTAACCCTTCCCAACTCGGTGCCCAGCGCTGCAGATATCCTGTCCGCTAGTTCCTTAAACTCGGGGGTTCCCCTGGCGGGGGTGCGGAACCCTTGAGCGAGGTCTGTTATACGTATGTGTAAGGTGTACGTATGGGCACCAGGCAGTACCACTTCCGTCGTGGTCTCGTCTTCCCTGGGCTCGGGCCCGCAGCGCCGAATGCACACGCGCTCGTCGGACACGTGGGGCACGTCGGCGTGGCGGCTGGTGCGCTTGGACACGGCGTCGAAGCCGCCGCCGCGCGTCACGAACATCATGTACAGGCACTTGCTGTCTGTGAACGGCAGGTCCTGCGGAGGGCATTCAGGATAAATCTAAGTTCAAGGCGGCCACGACTTGTTAACCTTACTTTACTAAGTATAGTACGATTATAGAGCGCCGCGAGCGAGCGACCACCTTCCGTGATTGCACTATGCATTGGAGGGTCTACAGGGACTTGCCCCTAATGCGGCGTGCATTAGGGTGTTTGCAATCTAAATAAATTAGTGTGTTTTAACTTTAAATACTCATTAACACTTACCTTCTCGGCCTGAGTACCACTCTGAGTCTAACTAAATTACAATAGATTACAAATTCGACTCGAGTCGCTTTCATACTAAGTTTTAGAAATTAATCGATGACAATACATACATGCATGTGCTTATTTATAGCCTGTGTTTTATTAACCTTATCATTTATATCAACTGATGTTCCTTACCCCTAGTGGGGAGCGTAGCGACTCCATCTACCAGGGCGCCAGACACGAGCAAGAGGTGGATATGATTAATCAGTTGTAGTAGTCACCTTGTCGTCGCCGGTGTCGCGCGCGCGCACGAAGCCGAGCGCGGCCACGCCGTCCACCAGGGCGCCAGACACGCGCGAGAGGTGCTGGCGCGCGTCGAGGCGCGGCGCCGCGTAGCCGTTGACCCACGTGTCCATGAGGAAGGGGCGCCCGTTGCGCGGGTCCACCCAGCCGATGATGGCGTCGGTTTGCGACTGCAATTGTTATTATTGTACTGGTCGAGCTTAACATTACACTTATACATTTTGTTCATTATAAATATCTACCAATATTTCTAGTTGAAAACACACAAGACAAAAAGTAACTTAATTTAATATAAACTCAATTAAATTAATAATTATGTAAGTTGAGATTGATATGACTTTAAGATCTTTTCTGGAGGCTGGTATGCGGCAATGGGTCACTGTCCTTCGTCATCTAGGGGAGTGTGATATTCCTGCAGTGTCTGAACCGATAAGGATAAAGAGGAGTATATATTAGAGTGACAGTCTGAGTCCTTTATGGTTTGACTAGCTCTAAATCCGATCAAGAGAATTCAGGTCTAGGTCTTTCGACTTCGGCGGGAGGGTAAGGTCATATCTCACTTGCTATACGTTGATGATCTAAAATTCTTTGCATCAAAACGACCAGATACAGCTACTAACGGTTACTCAAACTTTTAGTAGTGATATAAGGATGGAATTTGGCGTCGACAAATGTGCAAGATTTAGAACCCTTGGTGAAGGTGAGATTTATAAATATCTTGAAATCTCTGAAGCATTGGGTATTGATGGACAAAGCATAGTAATCCATGCAAACATTTTAAGAGATTCTCGCTTAGCTGTTGGAAAAAGAACCGGATGCAGAAAGCAGTTTTACTTGAGACGGTGCGTCTTCCTCTCTCTGGAGACCTATCCCCCGATGGCTTGGACCCTTGTCTCACCCTCGAAAGTGTTTTTGTATATTTTTAAATGTATTTTTTATAACAATTTACATTTAAAAAAAGTAAAATTTATTTCTTTTGTATAATAAAAGAATATATATAAGAGTAATGTAAATTTTAATATAAGTAATTATCAAAACTACTACATGACTTAATTATCTTTTATTTGACATCTTATCTTGTAACAAACAATATAATATGTACATTTATATACATATTATATTCATTACATTGACGCTGTATAGTCCGACACAACCGCTATTGCGTGCTTCTCATGTGCAATAACGGTTGTGTCGGACTACCTCGCATAGGCACAGGAAACCAAGACACTCCATTCCCTATTTGGCATCAAATTTCACGACATTAAGTGTTGAGTGGCGAAACGTGACAACAATTTAAAAAAAAAATTGTAAGACAAAAATTTATATATTACCATCTTTTTATCATTGCTGAATCCAATACCAGTCCACGATTTACTATGTTTCGTATACAACATAAATTGTACAGCTTCTCTACCAATATACTTCCAAATAGCTGCATATTCGCATGTGAAGTTGCTCAGAGTAGTGTTGCAATTAGCGGGCACGCGGTACTGAGCGCCGCAAGCGTCGGGGAGTGCAGTTACGCCGCCAGATGAAGCGGGTTTTGATTCTTCTGGAAATTCAAAAGTTACGATTTATGATCATGAATAATAATTTAGTTTTAGTTGTGTGAATTTTTGTGCTTATATGTATATGAAAATATTTTTGTAGATGTTGGATGGGTAGTCCCTTCTGATTTCAGTTTTTTTTTTCTTTTAAGCTTTACGCTGTATTCCGCTCATAGCAGGGTAAGCAGAGGGAACATATTGTAATGATGTTTCGTTCGGGCGTATGCGGTGGTTTCCCTTTGATAGGTTTATGTGTTCGTGCGTCGTTCTTGACAAATGGCATTTTATTTTAAAACGACAATTTTATTATTTATTTTTTTTTGAAAAAAACACTTTTTCATTTTTGGGTTTTTTTTTAATTGTATTAGGCTTTTATGGAGTAGTTTAAAACTATGGTTTCATTTAAAGTGGTGCTGACATTTCTACTCTATATATACTTATTTTTTGTCGACAGCTCCTTTATAAAATTTTTACCTTTTTTTAGGAAACGTAATACAAAAAATAAAGAGCGGGATTTGAACCCGCATGAGAAATTCTTGATACAATTTATTTCTGTTGTTAGCTTATTTCTTTCCTAAATGTTGAATAACACTTTAAAAATATTAAAAACTCGCTCGCTTTCCACAAGCCCCAAAACCTCAAAAACATGTCACTCACCGAAGAAGTTAATCGCCACAACGCCCCTCTGGTCCCCGTGGCCGTGATACTTCAGGTCGTCCGGCTTGTAGAAGTCCCCCTGGGAGACGCCCGCGGGCGGGGAGTGCACGTAGCGGCCGCGCTGCTGGCCGCGCGCCCACACCACGTGCATGGCCGCGTCCACCAGCGAGTGGTCGGTGGGCTCTGTAGCCTGTCGTGCGGATATTACTAAATGACTCGCTTTTGGAATGTAGCACATTTCCCGCATATAGAAGGGTACACAGGGAAAATATTATACATTTTTCACACAATTTTTGAGACCTTGTGAGTCTCAAAAATTGGGTGCGGACAAGCGGCGGATCTCAATTTTGAGCTTTGCCTGTCCCTGCGGAGAAATAAAACTGATTAAAATAAAGTAATTCCCCGAGTGGGTAAATAAAAACTTATTGTCAGCTCTTTTCCAATAATTAGAGCTCATAATAGAGACACATCAAACTCATAACGCTCCTCTGTTTTCATCGGCGGTTAAAAATAGGAAGTAAAACGAAAAAATATATATTTAAATAAAAGAAAAACCCAAAAAGTTACCTTAATTTTCTTTCTAAATAATATAGTAGTTATATTATTCTCTTCATAACCTGACGCCGCAGTGATATCGTCATGCCCGCCCCATAATGTATCCACGCGAGGTGTTGATCTGAAAGGAAAATATTATAATTATTATTAAAATATGAAAAGGCCATCGCGGCCCACTAGGAGAGCATTTAACTGTAAACGCGGTTGTTGCAGATTCAATTGTCACTTAGAAGAATGTTAGTATATAAATAATGTGACGTACAACTGTGTGTTCTATAGGATTGTAGAGTAACAATTTGGTCACTTCCACCCTGTATAAAATTTCTGACTGTGAATAGTTTTATTTTTCTCAAGGTTGCACGTGGCATTGAGCTCCGTCAATCTAATTCTCTTTATAATAATGTTATACAGCTGTAGTCTAAAGCGAAGTCTGATACTTCGGGCACTTAGAATATGTGTTAAGGACACCGCACCTCGGGTTATCCTAGTAACTTCGTCAATTGTTATCGTGTTATCCTAGTAACCTCGTCAATTCTTTTATTCACGCCGTATCCCGCACGTAGCAGGGTGGACAGACGGATTCTGGAAATCTAGTATGAAGACACTCCGTTCCCGCGAAGACTCATTCTTTTATCTAATTCACCTAAGATAGGCATTTTTTCCTGTTTGAGTAAGAAGACGACACTGTCCCCAACAATGTGTAACGTGTCATGTACAACGAGGACTTATTTTCATCGGACCACAGTCAAAGACAAGTAAGAGTCACCCAGTAATAAAAAAACGTAATACAAACCTGTCTCTAGTATAATAATCCAGTACTCGATGATAATTCCCTTGAGCTGTTCCTATAACAATGTCGGTGCAGTCCATGGGGCTGAAGTCGAACTTTGGTACGTACTCGTGTGGTGGGAAATAGCCTAGAGGTTTATTATGTATTAGTTTTTTGTATGGATATAATGTTTACAAGTATATAATAGTTAAAAAAATATTTGTTAAAAAAATAACAATATTAAATACATCAATCAAGAAGGGAAAAACACCACACAAACATTATTTAGATTTTTGAGAATTCCGCTTGATTCAATAACAAAATTGTTATAAAATATTTAAATATTCGCATCTCAAATGGAATTTGCACCTATTGCAATAGTTGATAGTTAAACATTTCAACAATATCAGAAGTCAGAACTATGGTATAATAGAAAAAAAAAGCAAAGAGGAAATGGAAAAAGTAAAGTAAAATAAACATTATTACGAAGTTGTTTCCATTGAAACAAAAATGTGTGTCTTTCAAAGTGTCTTTGTTAACATATTAGTAAGGTATTATATTTTTCATTATAATTATATATATTAAAATTAAACATTTAAAAAAAATACTTTTAAATAACATGTTTTGTTAATATTTAAGTAACTATTCTATTTTTCATTGTTACAGAACGTTAACAAATATAGTAACATAATCTATTATTTAAAATATTAGTATTATTTAACTAAAATTAAATGAAGAGTTAAAACGATATATGTACAAGATTATTTGAAAGTAAGTCTGAAAAAAAGAAAATTATGATAGAACAGTCATAAGTAGAAGACGGAAAAAGTAGAAACTAGGAAAGAAAGGAAATGGAAAGGATTAGAGAAACACCACAAGCATGCGAAGCTTAGATAAAATATATAGATAATATAAAATATAAATATATAAAATGCGTAAAAAACATAGAAAAATTGTAGTAGTGTACTGCCAATTTTTTAAATAAATAATAAAAATAATAAATAAAAAAAGTAATAAAATTTTGTCTTTCAGTACAACTCTTTCATATTATAATTTATTAATTTTTTTCTATAAAATAAGAAGATATTTAGTTTTTTTTTTAGCTTCACCTGTATTCCGCATATAACAGAATAGAAACTTTATTCCTTTTCCGTCAGATTTTCGAGGCATTGCGAATTGAGTGGCGGAACTCAAAGCCGCGCTTTGACTTGTTACCAGTTTTTCTTTTTAATACAAAGGATAATTATACAGGGTGGAAGTGGCAGCACCACTTTAAATCAAACCACAGTTTTAACTGCTCTATAAAAGTCTAATACAATTAAAAAAATATTCCCAAAATTGAAAAAGTGATTTTTTCAAACAAAATAAATAATAAAATTATTTTTGTAATAAAAACGCCATTTGTCAAGAATAATAACATAAAGCTATCAAAGGAAAACCGCCGCATTCGCCTCATTTCGAAATCGGGTCGTAGGTATTGACGGCAAAGTTTAAAGTTGTTTTTAACTTTTAGTAGTATTTTTGTAGTAGCATGCGTTTACGTTATTAGTATCTATGCGTAACTGCGTCACACGAAATACAGGTACGGATAAACATCGTGAAATGAAAAAAAATCCTATGTCTAAAACTGTTGAGGTACCTTGATTAATTTCTTTACGTATGGGTTTAAAATATTTTACCCTATATGCTCTTCCAGTAAAAGGAGCGCTGACATTTCCACCCTGTGTATTGAAAATTATATATTTAAATATAAAAAGTAAAATGCAAAGTAAATATAATATATTCATATTCAATAATTAAACAAGAAGAAATAAGCCAAACAAATATTTTTTAAAATAAAAATATATTAATTATCATGCATCATAAAATATTAATTCATAAATATATATATAACTAAATATATTAATATACAACATTATACCACTTTAATAATGAAATATTTTTTACTTAAATTCAATTATTATATAATTAATAATATCATTCACTATAGTGTTGTATATTATTTATTGCGAAGCTTTGTGCTTTTACCTGTTTCTTCTGAAAGTCCCTTCACTAGCAGATATTCTGAATCTTCTGCGTTAGGTTCAGGTTCGGGTTCGGGTTCAGGTTCAGGTTCAGGTTTAGGTTCAGGTTCAGGTTCAGGTTTAGGTTCAGGTTCAGGTTCAGGTTCAGGTTCAGGTTCAGGTTTAGGTTCGGCTTCGGGTTCAGGTTCAGGTTCAGGTTTTGGTTCAGGAGAAGGTTCTGGGTCAGATTTCGTTTTGGAAGATGGTTCTGGTGCTGGTTCTGGTTCAGGAGATGGTTCGGGTTCTGTTTTAGGTTCCAGGGCAGACTCAGGTTCAGGGGAAGGTTCGGGAGATAGTTCTGATTTTGGTTCAGGTTCAGGTTCAGGTTCAGGTTCTGGGGATGGTTCAGGTTTCGGCTCCAGAGATGGTTCAGGTTCAGGTTCTGAGATAGGTTCAGGTTCAGGTTCTGAGGTGGGTTCAGGTTCAGAAGTAGGTTCGGGTGTTGGTTCAAAATGTGGCTCTGAACTGAATTCAATATCTGAATCGTTAAGATTGGGCAAATGTACAGATTTTTGTTGCTTTAACTTATGTGATTGTTTAGACTTAAGTTCTAACTTTGGTTTTAATTCAGGTTCAGGTTTTAAGGAGGGATAATTCTCGGTTTCACTGTCATCTGTAAAAACAACGTAACCATGCAACATTTATACATATAGTGTTTATACAAAGTTAGTTTGCTTGTAAGTTTTGAGTGTCGCTCAGCTTTTTCGTGGATTTTAGCACTCATGTTAAAAAATGTGCCATTTTAATATTTATATGAGTTTATAATTAGTACTTACTTGGTTTTTCTAAGTCGGTGGTTGCGCGTTTTTTGCGACCTTTGAAGAAAATGATTATAATTATGTTATGTACAAAACTGTATATCGATATATAGATCACAATTATTTGTAGATTTAAGAATTTGTAGATTTTAGAATATTAGTAGATTTATACTTTACATTTATAGAATTTCAAAAAAAATATTTCATTTTATTCATATAATATGCATAATATTATATGAACAAAATGAAATATTTTTTTATATATATAAGAAAAATAAGTACCAACCTTTAGAACTGGACACTTTGTAAGAAATGCTTGTTTTAACAGTGACGTCATTACCAAGATTTTTAAAATCAAATCCATCTAATGTGTGCATGGCTACTCTTTTATTTCTACTGTCACTCATGTTTAAATCTTGTGAATTTAATCGTAATTCTACATCAGGTTTTGGTTCCGGTTTCGGTTCTGGTTCAGAGACCGGTTCTGGTTCTGGTTCAGGTTCAGGTTCTGGTTCTGGTTCTGGTTCTGGTTTAGGTTCGGGCTCTGGTTGAGGTTCGGGTTTTGGTTCAGATTTAGGTTCTGATTTTGGTTCCGGTTCCGGCAAAGGTTCTGGTGCTGATGTGCTTGCTATATTTATGAATATATATTTTAATATAGAATATAGAATAATACTATATATTTTTTTTTATTAAATATAGGCAAAATTCACTTACGACCAGTTAAAGGGGGCCCAAGTACGGGAAAGTTCTTACACTCCTTTTTCAAGCCTTTAGGCCTCCATCCGAGTGCTAGAACATTTTAAATAAAAGATAATATTGAAATGTAATATAATTAGAGTATTATTTGTATGTATTATTGATGCCAGTCGTGGCGTCTTAATGAGAATGGAGTGCCTTAAATTTAGGTTCCCAGATTCCCTCAATCTACCCTGGTAAGTTTGGGATATAGTGTGAAGCCAATGAATAAATAATCAATTCAATGGTAAATGCTATACGTTAGTTTTAAAAGATATATTATGTTATGTAAATTGATAAAATTTATATCTTTGTCACATAAAACTGATAAAAATAATCTTATGAGTTTATTTAGTTTTTCAACTATAAAAGTAGATTTTTTTAGCTTCACATTATATACCGCCTTGACACTCCGGACCCCACACACCGTCCAATTTTTGAGATATTGCTTGTTTAGTGACAGAACACAACGCCGCTTTTTGTATTTATTTATTAAAGCGACAAAATGAACACAGTTCATTCTCCCGAGTGCGGTCATCAAACTATGAAATATTTTTTAATCTTTGCTTGATAGTAAAAAATATGTAAAGCTCGAAGAAAATAAAAAATACTGAATTCTTACCGCCATAAGAAGTTCCATTGATGATCATAACAAATTCCATTTCCGCCTCATCCTTTATGACCCGCCAGTATAAAGTAAATTCTTTGGATAATTGTTTCTTTGTGTACAACGATAGGTTTATGTTCTTATCCTTCCATGGGGCCTCTGTGAATGAAATTCATAGATTTAACCAAGTAAATATATTGTTTAGCTTCAAGCTGTGTACCGTGTATAATTGGGAAGATAGAAAAGAAACCCTCACTCTTATTACACCCTTTCCCGTAAAATCCATATGGGCAGTAACATTTTTTCCCGCCCGCATCGACACACTTCCCGCGGAGGCCGCAGTCACTGTCTTCCGAACACTCTTCGGAGAATTGACATTTAGTACCGCTGTACATTTTGTGGCACTTACATCTGCCGAGGATATGGAAACCGTGGCCTGAACAGGTTTCGTGGTAGTCTTTGCCTGTAATAAGGGATATTCTAAGTTCATTTTAGTAATTAAATAATAATAAATTTAACAATTCGTTCAGTTTCAGTTTTAATAGTGTCGTAGTGTTGTAAAATGTATTTATAAATAAATATATAAAATCCATACCTTACGCCATTATAAGCGAAACAATATTATAAAATTTATCATTTCATTATTAATGTTGATGTCTCTTTGTTCTTTTTTTATTTATTACGGGTCAGCGTTAAACACAACGAAAAAAACCGCCCCAACATCACAGAATTTTGATTTAGATCCAATTTGTTAAAATAAACGTACTTAATGAGAGGAGAAAACTTTTAAAAAATAGATTATAAAACGACACAAAGAAAATTGTACAATTATTTTATAATAATTTGAAAAAAAAATATAAATGTTTAACTAAAGTAACAAGCAAAATACTTACGTGTAACAATATCGATGTCGGCGCAGGACCAGAACCTGTAACTAGCGCCCCACTCGGCCGCCTCCCGCTGCAGCTGCAGCGTGCAGTTCGCGCACGTGAAGTCCGCGGGGAGGCGCACTTCGTATTTTTGAGCGCTAAAATAAGTTAACCCCCAACCTTCAGTAACTGCACTACTGCGCCACGACGGCTTATGTAGCTTACACTTCATTTTAATATATTAACGCCCAATATTAATAACTTATCTCCAACGTCAATCTTAGATTGTTTCATATATCTATCCAATCTCTAGATAGGATAGATATATGAAACAATCTAAGATTGACGTTGGAGATAGGTTATTAATATTGGGCGTAAGAGTACTAAACTTTATTATGACTGACAAGTGACAACTCAAAAGTCTCTTATTATCTAATTCATTAGCTATTTTCATTGAATTAAATTTCAAACTAATTTAGCGTACTCAAATTTTGTTTTAAACTGCTTTAAATATCGATAATTTAATCATAAGACAGCAAAAATGTTTATATTATGTTGAAGTTGCTATTAAAAAATTAACTTACGTAGGATCATCTCGAACAAACTCCGAACCACCAGCTCTCGGTGTCAAATCTAGCAAAGGTCTTTCTAAATGATCCAATATTCTTAAACTAAAACCTCCCTGAAACAGAAACGAGAAAATATAATTATATCTACACTAAGATCAATACTTCTATTTTAATATTATAAAGCTGAAGATTTTGTTTGTTTGAACACGCTAATCTCAGGAAGTAGTAGTTCCAATTGAGAAGATGTTGTGTTGAATAATGCATATAGGAAGGCTATATTATATCACGTTAATAGTGTTGTGTTGGGTTACGGCCGCTGTGCATGTGTACCCTATTCAGTTATTGAGTTAACTGAAACACTAAGGCCCGTATATATAAATCGATCTCAGACTTGGGAGCTGTTGATAAAAACGGGCCTTAGAAGTAAATATATATATAATAGCTTTTATTTGACAAGCTGCTAGCAAAAATTTTAATAAAATAATACATAACATAATATTATTTTATTACTTATTTATAAAAAAATATACAAAAGATCCGCCCAACGTGGGGCTCGAACCCACGACCCTGAGATTAAGAGTCATGCTCTACCGACTGAGCTAGCCGGGCTTACGTAAAGTAAAGAAAAATTACGATAACTTACTCGATGTGCGTACGCTAAATGCCAATGTACTGTAAACGTCGATCCTGCCAGAAACGATGTTTTTATTGCACCTAAAAATAATAAAATAAACCGCTTATTAATATTATTAAGTATATCGTCATTTTTATTTAATAAGATATAATATTATTTTTATTTTATCATTTTATTTTATAAGACAAGTCTTAAAAACTGTAACGATAAATCAATGCAAAATAATTAAAAATAATGTTATTACACACAACGCTATCTGGTGACAACTTATCAGAGCTTTTAATTTTAAGCACTTTAAGCACAGAGTTACAGATGGCGCTAGTAGTATATTTTTTATTAAAGAATTTCAAGTGAGTTTTTCTTTTTTAACGAAAATTTAATATAATAGAATATCAATACATCATTTATATCCAAAATAAACTATAAATTTCAAATCAAAGCAAAAAATAAAATTACAATTATGTCTTTTATAAGCGCGTTACCTTTTCTAGATATTAAAATGAAATTGATTTTATGTATTGTTTACGTTAATTTTAAATATTTACACATATAAAATATAAAGTCAAAAATATAGTACTTTATTATATTTGACTGACGACCGTGACAGGACTCGAACCTGCAATCTTCGGATCCGAAGTCCGACGCCTTATCCATTAGGCCACACGGTCATGACGTAAGATATTAGAAATAAAGTTGACATTTTAGGGAATATATAATATGTTTTTCTACACAAAAAAATGTAATATAAAGTGTATTGTTTAATATAGTAGAATCTAATATAAGTTTAACAGAACTTTAATAGTTAGAAACGTCCAAAAAATCTCGTACTTTAAATATAATTTTTAAAAATGATTAAATTCAAATATATATATTTTCTCTTGCTTATTTCTTTGTATAATATTAAATATCTTTATTCTTTAATACAATTTATACACAAACACAAAACATACTTCCAATATAAAAAACATACCTCCTATACAATTAGTTCATAATAAAATAGGTTACAGTTACAAAACAATAGTGT
>JAATLQ010031357.1:0-40633 GCA_013421005.1 Heliconius erato x Heliconius himera | reverse complement strand
TAACAGAACTTTAATAGTTAGAAACGTCCAAAAAATCTCGTACTTTAAATATAATTTTTAAAAATGATTAAATTCAAATATATATATTTTCTCTTGCTTATTTCTTTGTATAATATTAAATATCTTTATTCTTTAATACAATTTATACACAAACACAAAACATACTTCCAATATAAAAAACATACCTCCTATACAATTAGTTCATAATAAAATAGGTTACAGTTACAAAACAATAGTGTTATTAGTTGATTTTGTAGGAACGATGGATTTAACTACTTAAAAGTAGGTATTACTTAATATAGTAGATTGGTAAGTAGTATATAATGTAAGGAAACCTACGTTAAAATACAAATAATATCTAAGTGAGGACTCCTTGCTTATTTCGAATTGACTGTTGCCGCTTATCTAACGAGTGCTGCACTGAAAGTTGAGACTCTATGTGGATTGGGTGTTTGGTGCCTTTATCGAGGATTTTAATATGTTCTAAACACATTAAAGCCACTTTACGTTCGGTTTTCTATTATGAAGAATATTTTATTATTTTATTGCGAAGAAGACAGGATGCAACTATATATAATACAACTATAACTATATATAATACAGCTTACAATGGGATTCCAGAAAACGTCTGAGAGTGTTTATAACGTCTGTGTATTAAAGATTATTACCTAATTCATGATTTCACCAATCATGACTTGCCTATTTCAATCAATGGTAAATATCATTATCACTAATAAATAAGCGTAAATTTGTAAATAATTGATTAAAATTAATTTAAAGAATGCTCTGGTTTTACTCAGATCTGAAGCAGGGACTTGGTGGTAAATTATTCACATTTCTTGGTATACGTAAGCTTTCAGTTACTGAGTCACTGACAGTGACAGATAATACACAGCCGGAACTACGCGGCGTAGAACACAGAAAGTGGGTCTTGAGACCAGTCGTAGCGCAGAGGTACTAGCGTGTGATTCAAATCGCAACAAGTCGTAAATTTGATTCTCACTCGAGGATAAGAAATAATAGTGACAGACTTAATAGTGTCTGATGAACGAGGCTGTGGTGACGGAAATGAAAAGTGAAACGAAAAAACACATTCACCCAAGTGGGAATTGAACACACAAACGCCAGGTTTGCAGTCAGACGCTGCACCACTGCGATCTCGGCATTAAGTTTAGTAAAAACTTCGTAAAGAACCTTACATATGTATATGTACATTGTACGCATTGTAGTCAATATGTAAGCCACACATGAAAACAATGTTAGCTTTAAAAATTGAAAGAAAATAGCACCTTTATTTATTACAATGAAAATGCCTTTTCCGATTTTAACATTTTTTTCAAAATTAAATTAAATCAGCTTCACGCTGTATTCCGCACACAAGGCAGAGGGAACCTAGTACACACACAGCGTTTCCCACTTTCCGCCTAGTTCTGGAGGCATTTCCTGTTGAGTGGCTTTGCCTCGACACCAGAGCGAAGAAATGAAAATATAAATGTAAATAAATATTTCATTTCCTCGAGTAGGGATCGAACCCACAATCAGTCAATTTTACAATCACACTTTGTGCCAGTGCGCCACGACTGGGCTCATTTTAACATTGCATTGTATATATAACTTTGTGTTAATTACAAAAAAAAATACATATAAGCAAAATAACATAACAACTTCAATTTCTATAGTACAAATTTAAAAAATATATATACCTATAGCAAAGAAAATATTTGTAAATATTTTTTATATAAAAATAATTCGCAGCCGGTAGGATTCGAACCTACGCTCCCAGAGGGAATCTGATTTCGAGTCAGACGCCTTAACCACTCGGCCACGACTGCTTACGTCATAATTGCGAAAAACAATATTATTTCAAATGTCAAGTATTATAATATTTAAAAATGACCTTAGTTTTAAGATTTAAAAGTTTTTACTATTCCGATCAATTTAAGTACATCATTACAATTATAATGTCAAAAGTCCGTCCGTAAAAATCGACAAGTGCTAAAGAATATAATTTTTACTTCAAATAGACAATCTATTCGTGAAGTAAAAAAGGAATAACTATTGGTTAAGGTGATGGTGATTCTTAAAAAAAAATAGTCAGATATGTTTTATAGATCATTTTATGTTATTTAACTTTGTCTCCCCTATTTTATAGAAAAATCTATCTTATCTATATATATATATATATATATATATATATATATATATATATATATATATATATATATATATATATATATATATATATATAAACTATTCTTTAACAAACACACAAGAGATCGATGTGGATTTTTGATATTTTAATAGCAATTATGTACCTAAAGTTTTTACAAAACTTCTGCTCTATTGTATGTCTAAGCTATCAAACTTAACTAGACTATAAATATATACATATATCATATTTATAATTATATTCGAGTTAAATTTGATATAACATAACATCTTTTTTATACAGTATGTATGTATGTATATTTGTATTTTTAAGCTGTGAATGTATCTTGAATATAGCGGGGTAGGCAGAAAGAACCTATTATTAAGACACTCCATTCTCCGCACTCCGACCGCAGTATCTCGACTGCGTGTTGAATGTCGCGCTTTGTCTTGCAAAATTAACAAGAATAATTAATTCCTTCAATTGAGAATCGAACCTACAACAATTGTGCTTACGATCACACTCTGTCCTACTGCGCCATGATAACAATATATATAAACATTATTATAAAACTAGTAGACATTGAATTTTATATCCTTGTGTAGTACAGTTAACAAGGTTCGACGCGACCTGTAGAGTCGTGGCCACATTTCAGTCAAGATTTCTGCGCTGATGCGCGAAATTTTGCGCATTAGTCGCTCGAAAATAACAATCAAAGGTACGAAAATTTCTACAATTAAATCTTGCACAGGCATCCACAGCTAACTTTAGGACAACAGAAGGTCGGTCACGACTCATCGACCGTACTATAGTTACCTACTATGTGTTTCGTCCGCACGCTTTACGATTACGACCTTAGCGTAGGTCGTCGGCACTGTGGTCTCTGACTCATGTAGACGACTATGTACGTAGCAAGACACTTACTTACCTTTTATGTAATTTGTGTAAATACGAATATTTAAAATTCTATGTAAATATTTAATAATAAAGAACGAAAAAGAAGAAGAAATAATCAAAAATCGTTGTTTTATACATTTAATTTTAAGTGTCCAATTTAAGTATGTGTTCATATAAGTAAGAATGGGTGAAATTCTAGTCTATAATTAGCCAATATAATATAAAATCTTTTTGTACAAAATTATTAAATAATTATTTTAAAATATTTTCATATAATGAAAAGAAATATTTTAAACTTTTTGTTGTATTAATAAAATCTGCTGATGGTATTGTTGATGCGAAATGTGAATGCATATAACAACAACCTATCTTTCTTCTACCTAACCTAACTTTAAATGTAATTTATTATAGACTTACATATCTACATAGAAACGCTGCATTCCAAATTATCTGACTATATGTATATAAAATGTTTTGGGTTCAATCCCCGGTAAAGTAAATAAAAAATCTAAATCAAAATATTATTAATTAGATTAGGCCATTACAAAAAAATTTGTCAAATTACATGAAAATGTCTGTAGTGTCAGTCCTACAGGAAGCTACCTACCTACGAGTATACTATATATATACTACGAGTATACACCGACGAGGAAGGCAGTTCTGCGTAGCCGTCAAGAAACTCAATAGCAGCTCTTTCAATTTTTTTTCAACTTCAATATAAACCATAATTCAATATATAACCGCGCGTAGCAGAAAAGGCAGAGAAAGCCTAGTCTTAATACACTCCGTTTCTCACTTTCCGAGGAATTATTCAATGCTCACGCATTGCGTGTTGAGTTGCGAAACTCAACGCCGCGCTTTGCCTCGAAAAGACAAACAAGGTTTTTATAATTTAGATTCTCTACATTATCAAATAGAATAAATAGATTTTGTATGTTCTTTCAAATGGTATAAAAATGTATTATTAGGTACATTATCACAACAAGACACAGAATTTAGCAGGTTTACACTCTCAAGCCGACGATAATGTCATATGATAATATATTTTTGTAACTTTTATTTAGAATAGGTTAATTTTAATTATATAATTACTAAAAGTGATTTAAAACATCAGATTTTATAGATAATTTCTATCATCTTTATGACATTAACATTTAATTGTCAATTAGCTCTCCGATGAAATTAGCGATTAAATTTTATGTGATACATACGTAGAGTATATAAAATATAATTGTGCATTTTATGACTCAAATTGTTATTAATCTAATGTTTAAGAGAAATAGAACACTAAAATATAAAGAAATAAAGAAAAAAAAACTTTGAAATTCCTTGCCTTTAGTTACTTATCTAATTGATAACCTTTTAAATAAATATGTAAAGAATTTATATAAAAAAATTATGAAGCATAAACTAGCCTAAAGAGATGCTGCGTTTAATAATGATACTATAATCCAAAAAAAATATATATAGGGAACATAATGTTAAGACATTGTGTTGACATCTTCTCACTTTCACCATAATTTTCGAGACATTGTGTGTTGAGGCGGTACTCAACACCGCGCTTCATCTATAATTTTATTTTAAGCATCATCCTCTAGTGATGACCTCGATAATTTATATAACAAAAAAAAAACTATATAGCAACAGTTACTAGGTGCTTACCTTTAGGCATTCCACATGGCGGTTTCGTTCTAGAATTATCCAGAAAGTCTAGATCATATTTCCTCGCCGGCGGGTACAACAGCGCCACGTGACCACCAACACCCACAAACGCACTAACACACAAAACAACTATTGTCACTATTATATTCACCATTTTGATGAAAATGTCTTTTAACTGTCTATCACTTCATATCTGAACTACGTTTAGTGGATTTTTTTTTCTAATTGTATTGTATTGAATTGAATTGAAGTCACGACATCTTTATTGTGAAGAGTATCTGAAATAAAAAAAAAGATTCTATTAGAAAAGATTTTATCACCAGAGATGAGGACGCATAAATAGAAATAAAGATTTGTTTATGTTACTAGCGCCTAAATTTGTTTTGGTTTAATACACAATAATTTTTAACGAAGGTACAAAAAAATATGGTATTTTGTGGGTACCTACCTATATTTAAAACCCACAAGGTATTAACAATACAAAGGTCCTCGTATAAAAATCGAGGCTTGTCTCCATCGCCTCATTAAATCAAGAAGCGTTTTTAAGGGAAAAAAGAAAATACGACGACAATGTTGTGTTTAATTTCACAAAGTTATAATATAATTCGATAGCAGTAGCACCTCAAGCACTAAAAACAAACTTAGCAAGAAAATTTTCCTACAAAATTGCTACAGAGTCGTTCAAATTATACCACGGAAACCACTCTAACTGTAGAGCGTAGGTAACACTAATTTGCAAGCACCAATTACATACTAACAAACTAGGTAGTACGTACGGAATATAATTTACTTTAGCGGCGCTTCATAACTCCGAAGCTGTATCGAAATTATGGTATATTATTGTCTTTTACTTTCTACTGATTGGCTACGAAGTATGAAGCACTTTCACGCGCCCGATTTCCTCCTTTGATGTGCCGAGAGTTATTTAATTAATTATTATTGTGATTTATAGCAACAGAGGAGACGTCATGTTAATGCGACGGTTGTGGGTTCGATTCTTATTTGAGAGAAAAATAAAACATTTCGTCGCCTTGTCATTAAGACAAAGCGCAGTGTTAAGAGTTAAGTTATCACTTACCTCAAGTTCTATCTGTCTACCTTTTGCGGAAAAAATGTAAAGTTATTAATGTATAAATTCTGATGTATCGTTGTGGAGAAGAGTAGTGCCTCACATTAGGTATGGTGAAATATACTAAGGTTTGACCGCATCAAGCCTGATGAGGTCTACGGTGCGCTGTTGTGGTCTACGGTGATGCACGCTTGCTTAATAAATACCTATTCAATGTGTTTTTGGAGACTTCCACATTGTATGTCATAGAAAAAATAGAGATAGTACTCCAAGCCCAGTCTTACTTGTGCTTTATACAGTGTGAGAAGATATTGAGGTTTAAAATACTATCTCACCTGGAGAAGATGCCAAGTCTTTATACGCCTAAAGACAAAAGAGCCACTTATACTATAAATATTATTTAAAATAGAAATATGCATTTGCAGCGTTGAGTTTCGCCACTCTATGTACATTCGATTTGGTGTTAAGTGGGATACGGATAATATGTTGAGACTAGGTTGTCTCTGTCTACTACTGAATGCGGATAAATCGTAAAGCTTAATAAAATCAGTAAAGAAATTAATATTTATATTGAATAATATACACAATCCACGTTTAAGTACTGTTTTTTTAAATAACAAAAAATTTTAAATTATAATTTTTGTAAATAGACAGAGAAAGTTTTACTGTACTACTAACGAATTTAACATACGTATCTTTTATGTGCATTTTCATCAAATATTCTTTTAGAAACTTTACTTAGCTGCATAAATATACTAATTGACTTTCATTACTATTAACATTAAAAAACGAGAGTAGTACTATAAGCAGTTGAATTATTTTAACTTAATAAAAACGATAATAGGTGTAAAAATACAAAAGATATACACAATAGGTACAAGTTCTCCATGAGTGACTGTGGACTACCTGTACTTCCAAATTCAATAAATTCGACGAAAAATTTGGAACGGAGTGTTTTAACACTGGGTTCCATGTGCCTACCCTGTGCAATGCATGTGCCACAAAAAAATCTTTTTTTATAGTAAAGACAAGGCAAACGAGCGTACGGGTCACCTGATGACCCACGACCCCGTGTAACACCAAAGGTACGGCTACAGGTGCGTTGCCAGCCTTTGAGGTGGACATAGTCACGCTCTTTGAAGATTGAAGATACTCATTTTGTATCAATCTGTGTTTCCAGGTCCGGGCCGCGGGTAGGCCATTCCACAGTTGCGTCTCGCGTAGAAGGAAATTCCTACGAAATCGCACAGTAGTGGAGTGCCAGGTATCCAGATAGTGTAGATGGTATTTGAGTTTGTGATATGAGTGCTATTGTATGGATTTGGATAAAACATTACTGTAATATACGTAATATATGTATTAGAATAACATATATGCCAAATTTTATGTAAAGATTTTGTATAATACAAAAATAGCTTTAAGCGGGCGATGCGGTGTTTGGGTCGCTATTATCATATATTATACATATATGTGAATACAAAACTATTATACGTAACGCAAGGGTCACTTGTCCGTCCGTCCGTCACACTTCACGGTCACTGTCGCGCTCACTTTCACCGATCTCGCGCTCCCGCTCATATTTACATCTTAATATTTTAATTTACGTAATCTTTATAATTAATAATGTAATATGTTATGTAATTGTCATTTTTTTTCGTTAAAGTCGGTAAACGTTAATATTTAATTTACATAAACGAAAAGGTTACTTCATTTTTGTATTATTATAATTTAAGTATACATCAAATACTTATCGCGTATAAATTTTAAAGAGAAAATTTAATTTATAATATATTTCGGTACTTTATATATATTTGTCTTAAGTAGTTTAAAAACGGTTGCCTCAATCATTTGGATTTTTTAAAACTTCAACAAAAAATTACTATATGTTTGTGGCCTTTTGCTATAAACTGTTTCCCCGGTTATATCTAATTAAGATGGAGATGATTCTTAATTAACAAGTACTTATAGATATTATTTTATTTATGTTTTCCGTAATATAGGCTAAATATTAAATATTTCAACGTCATCGCATAAAATAACTATTCATAATTAAAACACAAGACGCGAGTAATTACATTTGATGTGAACAAAAAATAAGCGAAAGTAAAGGCAATATGTAATAAACAAGTATTAAATATAATTATATTATAAGTATACATATAAAATGAAAGCTTTCTTACATTTTTTTAAATATTCATATATGGAATATAAGAAGCTTCACGCTTTTTCTCGCATTGCATGACAGGCAGTTGCTATCACGCAATGCTGGGAAACGTCACTTCCATTTTCTGTCCTATTTTAGATTTTTTGTCCCATTTCGTATTAATTGGCGAAATTCAACGCCGCGCTTTGTATATTAGAGCGTAGAAATGAAAATCCTTTTAATATAATCATTCCTCCGAGTAGGAATTAAATCCGCAATTAAATACAGTCAGACACTACGCCGCAACGGCCTCTATATAAGTACTAGATAACCTTTAAAGAGACGAAATGAATGATATATTCGCGAGGAGTATCGGAGAAAGTGAACGCCACCTGCAAATATTTACTACCGCGGCGCGGCGGGCCGGCCGGTTTGAAGTTATTATGATTGACGTTGTTGAAATAAAAATAAATAAATAAATCAGCTTCACGCTGTATCCCGCACACAGTAGGGTAGACAGAGGGAACCTAGTATTAAGATACTCCGCTCCCCACTTTTGTGAAACTTCAAACTCAAGTATTTATCCATCATTCGTATTAGTTATAATATAAAGTAGCTATGTAATCAGTAATAGCAAAAAATACAGGGTACGTTTATTATTGATTATAAATCAATTTCAAACTAAAAAGCATTTACAATATCAATGTCTTGAAAATTGGACTGTACGTGGAATAGGAAGTGTCTTAACACTAGGATCTCCCTCTGCACTATGTGGGAATTTTATTATATACATTTTAGGCCAACACGTCTTTTGTAAAGACTTGTTGGCCCAAAATGTATATAATAACTCATTTAAATATTTTTTATGACTTTCTTTTGTCCCATAACTTTCACCATACATACATAGTACCTATAATGAATAGAAACACCATAGGTAGCCCCACTGACGCAACTCAACTCCGCTAGTTAAGCAAACTGCCATTAGAATTGTTTGAGATCTCGCAAGTATTTACATAAGTGACTGTTTTGACATACGGTTACGACCATGTGAAATATATGCGGCATCTTTAGTGCGTACTCTTTTGGTTATAATATAAATATTTTATATAACTTACATTGTATGGCACACCCGCGAGGAGGAGGTACCGTTACGTATATTATAAGTGTTTTGGAATATATTACTTATACTTATTTTCTCGACGTTGTAAAGAAGAGCGGTTTTTTTCTTTTATCTAGATTGATTTCAACGAACAACTATTGAGGACATCAGTTAATCCCTTGCAATTTGTAATATAGACCAGTAAATTATAAACAAAACAACTCTAAATCAACTCTCAAATCTAGTAACATATCTCATCACAACTTTCCGTTTACATTCCCACACATTACGTGTTAAGTTTTGAAATCATTCAAAAATCGCCAAAAGATAAATTTAAAGCTTAACTAATGAAAAATGAAACATGCAGTCCTCCGCAGTATCTCTACAATATTTGGAAAGGAGTGATTTATCAGTGTATATATTATTGAAAAAAGTACTTAACTAACTTACAAACTTAGCTTCACGCTTTATCCTTAGCGGGGTAGTCAAAGAGAACGGAGCGCCAAACGCTACGGTCTCTACATACCTCTCTTGAAAAAAGTAAAGTATAAAAAATTACTTTTCGGTACGTTATGTCGTAACTGTACTTCCTAGTAACTTCTGTGCTACAGTCAATGCAACCGCAGAGATAACTGCAGCCGTATTATAACGTAATAATAATATTTCAAAATATAATTCTTATTACTTATTTTGTATATGGCTAGTGGCGTTAAGTTTATACAATTTAGACGCATCTGGCTGAATGCGATGTATATGCTGTCAAGACTTTAAGCTATATTTGTATTTACAATATTTTCTAGTTAGGCCGGTCGTGGCGTAGCGGCACGAGGTGTGACTGCAAAACCGTCTGGTTGTGGGTTCGATCCCCACTTGAGGAGATGAAATATTTACTTAAATTTATATTTCCATTTCTTCGCTCTGGTGTCGAGGTTAAGCGCGGCGTTGAGTTCTGCCACTCAACACGCAATGCCTCCAGAATTCGGCAGAAAGTGGGGAATGGAGTGTCTTAACACTAGGTTCCCTCTGCCTACCCTGCTGTGTGCGGGATACAGCGTGAAGCTAATTTAATTTTTTAATTTTACTATATTTTCTTATTATTATAATAATATAATCTAAAACTACATACAATAAGGTCGTTGTGAGAGGCACAAGCGGCCGACTGTAAGCGCGACGGTTGTGAGTTCAATTCCCACTCAGTGGATTTAAATATTTAATATTTTAATTTCCTCCTTCATAATATAATTATCACAATAATAATTTGCTATGTTTAGTAAAACATGGCGGGGAACACTGTTGTCCGTACGATGGGAATTCGTCAACCTTGCTCCGAATAAGAAGCTTTATAATGGTATTTTTTTCGTATTCTTTGTAATTGGTTATTGTGCCGCTTTTACCATTGTTCTCCTCTTGGAACTGGAAGCTCCCATCGGCTGGCGGTTATAAATAGACTATTATGCAAGGGGAGTTCTTTAACCGACACGTGGTTAACAACCTTCTTTCTTTTGTATGGTGATTTTACTTTGATGTATTATTGGTATATGTTGTGTTTGAGTGTGCTTTTTTTAAATTAATTATCTGAAGTACGGTGTTGAGTTCCGCCACATGCAGTGCTTTGAATTTGGTTGGGATGAAGCGTAAAGCTTAAAATATGTTTAAAATTTTATATATATTAATAGATGAGGCTAGTCGTGGCGCAGTGACACAAAGTATGACACAACTGGTTGAGGGTTCGATCCCCACTCGAGGAAATGAAATATTTATTTAAATTTATATTTCCAAGGTGGTGGTATCAAGGCAAAGCGGATTATCTTAACACTAGGTTCCCGCTGCCTACTCTGTTGTGTGCGGGATAGAGCGTGAGCTGATTCATGATTTATTAATATATTAAGATTTTTTGTTAAGGTTAATAGATTAGGATGAATATTATAAAATATTTTAGTATTTATATTATATCCGATATGGTCTAGTGGCTAGGATACCTGGCTCTCACCCAGGAGGCTCGGGTTCGATTCCCGGTATCGGAATAATCTTTTTTATATTTTTAGTAATCGACATTTTTATACAAAAAAGTTACTTTATAAAATGTAAATAGTAAATCAATAACAAACAATAATTTGATTTTGTAAAATTAACAATACAATACGCGCTACGCCCTCTAACGTCAGTTATAAGTAATTAAATCTTATCTCCACATTATTAGTACAATAGCGGAAATGTCAAACAGTTTACGTAACGCCATCTAACAGCAAGTAGTTGTAGATAAGTGGGCCCTTATCAGAACCATCTCGTTATCAGTAATCAGTGTAACGTTTTTCGTAACGATGAGAATGTGCCTTGTGCAGCCATTGTGATGATTAGGCCTAGTTTTTTGTGTTACAAAATGGTGTTCCTAGTATTTTAAAGAACACACTAAGATATAAAGTTAGAAGTAAGCTAGTATTTAGAGTAAGACACTGTTTTTAAATATTTTGAAAAAACAATTTCAAAAGAAATAATATAGGAAATGAAAGGAAAAACAAAGAAAAAAAATTAAGACAAACAACTGTTACAATTGTTTGGTTTGGCGCAACCGCAAAACCGCGGCAACGGTATATAAATATACGTAATATTGTAAAAATAATATCACTTGACTTCTTTGAAGGATAGAATTTTCTAGCTAGGCTAGATAGAGATGTCATTTTGTTTTAAAATGACATAGTAGTACAAGTATCTCATCAGAAAAAATAAATAAATAGAAAATGTATAAAAATTTTAACGTAGCGGAATTAAACTACTTTTTATTAAAAAAAAAGGAAGGGTTGTGGCAATATCTTAGGATGAAAGAAAAACAGAATAACTGATCATAAAATTCGGAAGAAAATTTAAAAAAATGTAGTTTTTCTAAAATCTTGTAAATGACTAATAACCTATATATAAAAAACTATTCAAAACTATTATAAATAAGTATTTAAAATATAGAAATGAATTATTCATTTCTCCTTTACGCAATGCTAATTATTTATAACCCGCAATAACCATAACCAAAGTTATCTCATTAATTCGGTAACGACCAAAAATTCCGATGACATAAATCGTCGAACTAGAAAATCGATTTTCCGAAACTAGTAATTTTGAGACAAATCGATGGGTTACGTGTTACGTAATAGTGACGTAACGCGGAAGATGGCACGGTGTTCGGACATCGGTGTGAAAAATTAAACTTGCTTAGTTACACCGTGGTGGGAATAAAGTCAGATAATAATCTAAGGATCTATCATGGCGCAGTATGACAACGTCTGACTGCGATGATTGTGGGTGCGACTCTTCCTTATTCGGGAGAATGTTTATGTTTAAATTATTTTCATTTCCCCGCTCTGGTAGACTTATCATTGGGGTCCCTCTGTCTAGCTAATCACATTCACGCTTATTCCCGTAAAGTAGGGTACATTACGGATTTGCCAATCTTAGATACTTACTGTTGATTAAATTAAATTAAATTACTATAGGCTATTTATTTTATTTAATAGACTCGTTAAATATTAACTACGCAATTTAATATTGGATTAATATGGATATTTTATGTATAGGTCACGTTAAAATTAGTTTGATGTTAAGCCTACTGTAGTATGTGATAGTTTATACTTAAAAAACTGACTTCGTCGTAAGAAAATAACCAACAAAAACATTCTTAATATTTGGTCAACAGCTTACTGTGAGATACATATACGTAAAGACTAACAAATGCGGAAATAAAATTCAGTTTGTTTCCTGTTCAACCACGATTCGTTTGAATTGGCTGACCAATGTCAGTAAGATTACATGACGTCCAACATCTTTTTCTATTAGAGTTGTGTCCCGCTAGCATAGGCAAAGGATGTCTGAGGTTCAAATTAAGACACCGTTCCCTACTTCCCGCTGAACTTAAGGAGCATTTCGTGTAGAATGGTGAAATTCAACTCAGAACCAGAAA
Organism: Heliconius erato x Heliconius himera; assembly: GCA_013421005.1. Lineage (NCBI taxonomy): Eukaryota > Metazoa > Arthropoda > Insecta > Lepidoptera > Nymphalidae > Heliconius > Heliconius erato x Heliconius himera. The sequence continues at coordinate 27,665 of JAATLQ010031357.1, read as the reverse complement.
AAAAAATAAAATGTTTGAGGGGACTCCCTTGTAGTATAAGGACTTATCATTATGTTCTGTAATATCAACTTATTTTACAACGAACGACAAAATCGTACCTAGAAGGAGTTACAATCTCTATACCAAAATTGTTACAACTGGCTTTGGACTCACGCTGTCTGCTGTACAGTAAGCAGGATAGGCAGAGGGAACCTGACATGATCTGACTCAAAGAAAGAGCTATCGTGTTTACTCAAATTCAAGTCGTCCAAACTGAGTCACAAAGTCGTCCGTCGCAGCTTCGCTCTGGTGGTCAAATGGAAATAACTGCGAGTTGTGACACATGACACATTCTGAGTGCCCTGGGTATGTTACTCAGACCGCAGATACATTGAATTACATGAAAATTATTGACATAATACATAACCTTTATAGTATAGCCTTTCTCAATAAATAAACTATAGAACAGAAAAATAACTTTTCAATTTGAATTAATAGTTTCTAAGATTAACGCGTTCTTCAAACTCTTCTACTATATAATATTAGTACAGATATAGCAATTATAGTTTAGCAATATATCTTTTACGAGGCATTTCCAAGTTTATTTCGACATTTTGCACAAAGCTCCGACAAAATAGATATACCCTAATTGACATAATGGACAAGTGATTAATGGTGCAATACATAGCTTACTTAATATATATTGATCTCTATAATTGAATGAACAGTAGCGAGCCGCCAAGGCCTCATTTGTATGCAAATAATGAATATAACGCAACTCAAGTAAGTATACTTGATTAATTATAGCCAAAATGAAAATGATTGATTTTGTGTCGACAATATTATGTCTTTATTATAGTGACAGCAGTTGTGTGATATTGTAAGTTATATATTATCTTAAATCTTATCTTAGGGGCCGTTCAAGTATTACGTAAGCAGTTTTTTTGCAATTATTGACCCCCCCCCCCCCCCCCTCCCCTATGTCATCAAAAATAAGCAATCCTCTTACAAATATTTCATTGAAAACGTCAAAAATAAGCAAACCCAAGACCCCCCGCCCCCCTACAGTGCTTACGTAATACTTGAACGACCCCTTAGTATTAAGTATACTGAAAATAAAAACTGTGTAGAGACCAAAACCTGATTGGAAAAAATAAAAATTATCTTATTGTTTTATAGTTTTGCTTTGAAAACAATAAAAAATGCCGGCTTGTTTTTTGAATTAGTTTGAAAGGAAAAAAATGTTGACGACGACGCATCAAATAACGTAAAGAATCTAAAAAGTTATGGATAAGTATGGTTAGTTATTTTAGAAAATCATAAAATAATAACTTCATACAAATACAAATATCATTTGATCGTCCATCCAAAAAGTTATAGGTCTAAGTCAGTGGTTCCCAACAAGTGGTCCGCGGACCACAAGTGGTCCGCAGAGGCCTAAATATGGTCCGCGAACGATATATTGCGAATCGAACCCACAACCGTCGCGTATACAGTCACACGATTGTGACACTGACTGACTGACTTATACCTACATAGTGGTCCCTGCTACCAAGAATGATAAAAAAGTGGTCCTTGATCAAGAAAAGGTTGGGAACCCCTGGTCTAAGTAATAAGTATGTCATAAACTAAAATTGCTACTTAACCAATAATAATTGAAGTTACACCTATATAAAACTTTACGGCTTTTAATTAAGATTAATGAATATTATTACATGATATCGCCAAAACACGACAACCATAAATTTTTACGCAACTCGAATGAGAACATCACTAATGTTCGGTCATTAATCGGTAAATTCGGCAGAAATATTACAACACTATCCATTTTCGATTTGCATCGAAACATGTAATTGAGTTGGTCAACATTGATTGGATTTAATTACGGCTCTGTAACGTTATATGTTGTTTTGTCTAGGCTCAGTAGAGAAAAACCGGACTTCACATGAACGATGTGGGTTCAAATCCGATTTCAGAGGATTTTATAGGGTAGGTCTTCGCTTTCCATAGTGGAACTGTATACTTTGTCTGTCCTAACTATTTAACTAATAGACTTTCCCACGAGTGAGAATCAATCCCCCAAATATCTTGTTTGCAGTAAGACGATGTTCTATTGCACTACGTTGGTCTCATAAAAAAATTAAATTAAATCAGCAGTTTAGCACGCTGTATCTCGCACACAGCACACTAGGCACAGGAAACTTCGTTGCCCACTTTCCGCCGAATGGAAGCATTACGTGTTGAGTGTCGAAACTGAACACCGCGTTTTACCTCGACATCACAGAGAAGAAATGAAAATATAAATTTATGTAAATATTTATTTTCCTCGAGTGGGGATCGAACCCACAACCAGTGGTGAACCCACAACCAGAAGCACAAGTGTGTAAACACTTGTGTTCCTGCGCCACGACTGGCATCTATACATGTGACTTCATATCCACACATGTGATCTAAAATCCACACCACACACATCCACTAATTCAGTCACTCAGCATGCAATACCTCCAGAATCCGGCGGAAAATGAAGAAGGGAGTATTTTATCACCAGATTTCCTCTGTCTACGACGCTGTGCGCGAGATACAGCGTAGAGATAAAATTCTTGTTTAACAAACGTAAATATAAATAGTTTTTACTGAAAAGATTATTTTAAAAGTGAAATTATGTAGTTTTTACGCTCATTGCGGGCTCGAGCAAAATAGTAGATACGACGCGGCTGATTTCTCAACGCGTCGTCTGTCTATAAATGTAATCCAGATGCAGTTGCTTTGCTTGGTTCAATGATTTGTTGAAGAAACGAGAAATTAAATTACTTTGTTTTTATTGTTTTTTTCGCATATGCAATTTAATTTGCTAAGCCGAAAAGGTCAAGTACCTAATAGATTCCGTTCTTCCATGTCCAGTTTAATAGATTGAAGAAACCTAAAAAAGGATTAGGTAGTTTATACTTTGAAACCCCATACGAGTATATGTAGAGAAATACATATAAGATAAATACGCATTTTTTTATTCAATTTGAAAATCTTAATAAATTACTATATATAAAAATCTCCGTAATCATATATAATTCTCAAACAATAGCTCATTTAAGATATAAAAATATTTAAAATTAGGTATTATAAACAGATAAATTATAAGAAAAACTAAAATAAAAGAAAACGCAGTAATTTTGTAAACACAATTACTGATGCTCCACTGTGAAATGTGTTTAGTTTTGGTTTAAGCAAGCTTGCAATCGATCATCGATTGTTATTGACTTTCTTTTGTAATAAACAAAAAGATACTCTTTTAAAATTTACCCAACGGTTCTCTCTTGCGTAGATTGTTTAAAGACTGTAAAACTCCGCTGAAATAATTGATAGATTAAGTTCAATATTGAGGAATAAATTTGTTTTAGCAATATTCTACTGACTTTTTAACTTCACTTTGTAACCGCACATAGCAAGGAAGGCAGAGGGAAACTCAGAATTTAGTGTTAAGACACTTAGTTCCTATTATGACATTTCTGGTTCCTGCCCTCCACCGAAGTCTAGAGGCATTACTTGTTGAGTAACCATCCATTAAAATTTATTTATTAGGTACCAGAGTAAGGAAATGAATATATTCAACATTTCATTTCCTCGAGTGGGTTTCGAACCCACAGCCTCTCGCTTTTACACGCTTGTGCCCCTGCGCCACGAATATTCTCAATTTTATTTTACGTTTGTATTGCTACATCTGTTCCGTTGTCTTTCAGCCTGTAATAAAATATTACAAGTTAAATTTAAATGCTAATTAAAGGCTAAATGCAATTTTTGTTCGACAATTATGACACAGCAATTATGCAGTATCGTTGTAAATTATAACTCATTTACATATGTATACAAATTTGGTCAATTTTCATCTATCTAATTTCAGAAGTGCGTTATGCATAGGGACAGTTATACTATAGCCATTTATAGTCTCTAATATCTATTTTAAGTACAAGCCCAGTGCATTTTTTTTTCGGCTTCGTGCTTTTTCAGCATTGCAGGATCGGCAGAAAGAATTTAGTGACAAGACACTCCTTTTTCCAGTATGTGTCTTATTTCATGATATTGCATGCTGAATGACATAAATAAACGCCAGGTTATGTCTTGCCAATGTCACTACACTGTTATTCTTAGATTTGCGCTTTTTTAATCCTTATAAAAAGATCTCCAAGTTGATTACATCTAGAATTCATTAAAAATTTTGTGAATTAATCAATTTTTTTTTCTCTTTTATTTATCCACGATATCATTACTGGAGGAAGCATGGGGAAACTTAGTTCCGATTTCTAATTTCACATGATATCCGTCTGGAGAGTCAGATCAGATCTATTTGTACGTTTTTTTTGTCATTAAGCTACATAGCCACATTTGTAATCTTGTTGACGTCATATATGATGGTAACGAGTCAGATTATTCAAATATTTTTTTTATGTGAGTTATATATGATTAGCCTTAGAAAAACGGTAGCGTAGACCAATCAATCTTTAGCTAAGTACTTTATAAAATTGTGATAAATAATGAATACTGCAAAATTTGTTAATATTTGCAATTTTTTGAAATAATTTGCAGTCGCTGGGTTATCCGTTTGAATTCTGTTAGAATATTTTCCATTGCATTGTTTGTTTCGTCAAAGAGCGATACTTAATGAAAAAATAGTGGAATATGTGGAATATATTTATTATATATATATATGGAATATAAAAATGGCGTTCCATATACAAAAAGTAAAAACAACATTTTAATGAAGTAGATTTGGAAAATACATTTTAACAGTGAATATGTGTTGATAGCTTAGGTATATATTTTAAATATTAATTGTTTTGTAATAAGTGAAGGTTGTAATTTAACTCGATCTGTTTTTAACATGCATTCTTTTATTGTGTAGTATTATGTCTTTTATATGTACAGTATGTGTTTTTCAGATTTATTAACTATCTAATACAGGAAATAAGTAAAAAAAAACCTAAGCTTTAGTTAAGTAAATATGTGGGCACATTTCAATTCCTTAAGCAAATGAGAACGGACTGTTCGGAATGTGATTAGCACTAGTATCACGTCGGGACTTTCGCTCATTCATACCTAACTCGTAAGCGGTAAGTGGATGCCGACTAAGAATTTTCACCTAAAGTAAATACACGATTAGCTAATTCATTTCGCAATATGGCTTTCCGTTTTTAGATGAAATTTCTATATATGTATGTTTGTTATATGTATATAAATAACAAGTCTTGATGATTGAATAATTGTTATTATTGTAATATTACAAAATATTAATTTTGTTTAGTTTAACGTTAGTCTAAGGATCTGCTTACTGGTTCAAGTTGTTTTTTTTTGTTGACGATCAAGACAGTTGGTTTAACTAGGAAGACGACTAAAGATAACGTTGATTATTTCATTTCAAAGTCTCCCCTCGTTTCTAAAATTAGAGTTAGGTACATCGGGCACTTAGAATGTATTCTGTTATAGACAGAGATCGGTCATGGCGCAGGGACACAAGAGTGTGACTGTAAGCACGGTGGGTTGCGGGTTTGTTTTCTACTCGAGGAATTTCATATTTAATATTTTCACGCTTTGTGTCGAGGCAAAACACGGCATTGAACTCCGCCATTCAGCACGCGATGCCTCCAGAATTCAGCGGAAAATGGGGAGCGGAATGTTTTAACACTAGGATTCTACTGCCTACTCTACTGCATACGAGATACAGTGATGCTGAGATTTGTCATACACGACTCATAGCTATATCCATTAGACACACTATCTTTTAGCTGTGACTTAGCCCCATAGGCTAAGTCACAGCTAAAAGATAGTATGTTATAAAAATAACGCAAAGATCTTGATAAATTAGTATATTATATGCAATAGAATGCAATAGAGAAACAAATTTGTTTATTATTTTTTTGATTTTATACATCTCGTATTAAGTGAAGTTTTAAGGTAAGAAAATAAATATGAGTATTAAATATTAGGAATATAATCTGTAACATTATTGGATGTGAAAATCAACAACTTTGCATGAGTCCGTCAAAGTTGGAAATATATATTTTTATATGTACAGCCGTGGTTAATCAAAATCTTCAGAGCTTTAATTTAAATCTCTGTAGCTTTTATGCATACAGGAGAACTGTTAGGCTTAGACCATTATTTTCACACCCTTCTTGCTATTCAAGCTAATGCTACAACAACCTTACTACAATATCGAATTATTAAGTTTATTTTATGTATATATTATCATTTACTTTTTAGTGCGTTGTTTGAAGTCGGTTTTTTTTTACTAAGAAATAATTTATTTGGTGTATATTTTATTTTGGTTTCGCGCTATAATCCGTAGCATGGGAGGGAGAAGGAGAAACCTTTTGTTAAGCTCCGTTTTCCACACACCGAACCATTGCGTCGTCTTGTTACAAGTGAAGAAATGAAAGTAATTTATTCGTTCCCCTGAGTGGGAATAGAACCAACAACCGTCATATTTACACGCTACAGACGCAGACGCTATGCCATTGCACCATAACGACCTCATATCTCGTTCTTTATAAAATGTAAACTAGTAATAGAATTAGTTAAAACTATATTTTACAGTTTTACGAGAAGTTGTGATTTGCATAAATCTTACGAAATAATACAACCAATAAAGGGAAGTAAATTCTTATTTATAGGCAATAAATGAATAGTTCCCACGTTTATCTTGATATAATTTAAAATGGTTTGGTATTTAAAACCATGTTTTATAAATTATTTATGCATCATTTTATACGATATAAAAATATTTAATGCGTATAAAGGCCACTTTATGTACTTAGATTTCTATTATTTGTCACAATCTAGCAAAAGCTAGTTTATTTGTTTTATGTATTTATTTCATTTTAATAAATTAGAAAACACTCTAGTGAGGCCGACGTAGCGCAGTGGCGTAAGTGACTCTAAGCGCGATGGTTGTGGTTTTGATTCCTACTCAGGTAAAGGAACTATTTCATATTTTCGCTATGGCAATAAGACAAAGCGTGTTCTGCCACGCAGCATACAATAACTCAAAAATTCTGCGATGCGTGGGGAACAAAGTGTCTTATGTCTTAACACTAGGTTCCCTTTGTCTACCCTGCTGTATGTGGAATACAGCACGAAAATAAAAAAAAACCGGTCAAGCGCGCGTCAGGCTCGCCCACCAAAAAGCGGAAAATGGCGTGTCTTAACACTAAGTTACCTGTGCAAACTCTGCTAAGCGGGAAAAAGTGTGAAGCTGCTGTGAGTAAAAAAATATTATAAAGCATTAGAATAAATGTTTATTTCTTATATGTACTTTTGTAATTTGAAAGCGCTGACGTCGCGGTACGTGAGCTAGCTAATAAAGGAAAAAAAGCTGAATGAAAGTTATTCGTTTTGTTTTGTATTGACCATTGTTGACTTCTTCTTGAAACGTGTATTGCATTTTAATCATTTTACGTTGAAAAATGCAGTACAATATGAGTTCTTTATAAGACGTTTCTTATTTATAAGTGTTATATTTCGCAACTGAAGCCTGTAATGGCTCAGAGATCCAGCTTGCGGCTAGAAACGCGATAAGTTGTGAATTTGATTCGCTCTGGAGGGATGAAGTATTTGTTTTTTTAATCTTTGCTATGATAAAGAGGTAAAGAGCGGCGTTAAGTTTCGCCAGACAAAACACAATTCCTGCATATTTCACGGGGAACGGAGGTGTTAAGGGAAAGGTCTAGGAGTGTTTTATCATTAGATTCCCAGGTTTCCTCTGCCTACACTGTGAGGGATACAGCGTGAAGCTAATAAATAAGCAGAATGTAAACTACAAGTCTAGTTTAGCATGAGGCGGACGTTTTACTAAAGTTTACACATTTAATAGAAAATTATAAAAAGGAACTGTAGTATTTAAGTGCAAAAATATAGTATAATGGTATAAACATCGACATGGCTGTATTTTGAGACTTTCACAAATTGTGATTCAAATCTGCTAATTCCAGTGTTTGTTGCGAACAATACATAGATACCATCTGGTAAATAATCACATATCAGTTCTATTGTGACTAATGGTCACCCCTTCAGTGGATTATTTTAAGTTCTTTTAATTAATAATTACTATAAAGCTATACAGACGGAATTATCATTGTGTTATGAAATATTTTTTGGTATAAAATATACTTTTTTACTTATATTTTGATATACACTTTGAATTCTTTCTATCACCTGTAATGGACGTAGCTTACAAACTAATACCACAATTCAGTGTTTAAAAAGCAACTTCACGTTTTTTACCATTACGTGTTTAGTGCCACAACTTTACGCTGTTTTGTCTACGAAATTTGGGGAAATTAAAATAATTAAAATTAATACATTTTAATAAACAATATTATATAACTTGAACAATCATATGAACATCAACAAGAAACCAAAAAAAAATAAGCCGTCCAAAAGTTCCCTTTTGCGCAAGTGAGAGTTTTTCGTCTAAAACTGGGTTCAATTATCCACGGTCGGGTAACCGAGATTCTAACTAATTGCCACCTTTCACGCAACGCGGTGTGCGTTTTGAAATTATTTAAACAACATATCTAACGAGACCGATAGCGCAGTGGGACGTACTTTGACTGTAAACGTGATGACTATATTCGATCTCGACTTGAGGGAACGATTAAATTTAAACTATCTTTATTTCCTCACCCTGGTTGATAAAGCACAGTTCAGTTAACCCAATCAACACTCAATGGGATGTCTTAAGTCTTAATATTTTTTTTTCTGCCTACCTTGAATCTACTTTTTATATAAAAAAAATACTAGTATATCTTAACTTTATAAAAGAACTAAAGATGCAGCCTTACACTTTTTCTCACGTAACAGACACTGACTGGGAATCTAGTGTTAAGACACTCCGTTCCCCATGCACCACCTAATTTTCGTGACATTGTGTGTTGAGTGAACTTAAAAAATAACTCCAAATGTCCAGTATTATATAATATGAATAATTCACGGCGTTAAAAATTTCATAACATCTTTGTTACGTTTACGTATAATAACAATAAACATTATAAAGACGTAACTAGTAAGGTACAAGAGCGGTTGGTAACGGAAACGAAACATCGCTATACTCACCAGATGTTAACATGAGTTTATGTAAAAATATGTATACTTCCGTTGTGTAACGGAAATATTTACGCATTTTTATTTAATTTTTGCTTTATACTGTATCCTATATATAAATATAGTTGTGATTAGGTAACGGAATATCCTAAACAAGGTTCCCTCTGCCTACCCGTACCTACCTACCCGTAAGAAAAATAATAAAGCATTTTTTATACGCCTATTCTACGCTATGGATACTCAAATCAAAAATTTCATGTTAATTTCACGCCATTTAAAAGTGTCACTTATTGTTAGCTATAATACTTGTACTTACTATAAAAAGCGGAATATCGAAACGGAACGAATCGTGATAGGAACGTGAAAGGGTCTTGATGTTAGGTCGGTACCTATAATATAATTATAAGCCCGTTCTTGCTCCTGCTATTAGCTAAAGATTTGGATATTAGTTAAATTAAAAAATATATATACACATAGTTTAAATAAAACTAAAAAACATGCCATAGAATTTGCTCGGTTACAAATTATATAAAACTAAACTGGGTTGGAATATATGACAGTGGAACCATTCAGAGTTTACTGAGGTGGAAGGATTTCACTATTTAGATCCTGGTTCCATCATCATCATAGACAAAAACATACGACAAAACGCGGCATAGAGTTCCGCCATTCAACAATGTCTGAAAATTTGATCAAAACCAGCGAACGGAATGTTATAATACATTGTACTAGGTTCTCTCTATAATCTCTATGCGTGATAAAACATGAAGCCGTAAAATTATAGAAAAAACATACAAGCATTTAATAAAGAATATAACCTAAAATTGAAAAATGATTATAGAAATAATTGCCAGAGACATTGATATGCGATACACGTACACACCCATTTAAATTTTAATTCCGTTTCGTGCGCGTCCCGTTAAGCGTGAGTCGGCGTTTATAAACATGTTGCGGTGGGTTCACACGGGAAGTACTGTTTAAAATATTTTGTAAACATATTATATGAAAGTGAATAACCATTATTTGCAAAATAATAAACTATATACGAGTAGAATATCAGCATGAGAAGCTAAACAAATTGTTTTAAGTATAATATTTCTAAAATTTTGTATAAGGATGTTATTATGAGATATTGAAACTTTTAATGTTGTTGATGTAGTTGTCGCCCATTTCTTTTTTTGTCGGCTTTATTTAAAGCGTACTTGATTTAAAGCGTAAAATGGAAAGTCCCGATTTTTCCTGTATTACATTTAGCTACATTTGATATTTCCAAGACCAGTGGTTTCGTCTCACTAAACTCACCTTAACGTATTGTGAAGTTTTTTTTCTCTACGTAATATTTATTTAGAAATTAGGAATGGAGTATAATAGCACTAGGTAAACATAATAATATTTAAAAAGCAGAAACATCAATAATTTAGAAGATAAGTATTTTAAATTGAAATTTTAAAAGCAAATTAAAAAGTATATATTTTAGCGTAAGTTCATTGAAAAGCGCAAGCAATGTGACCACAACCTTGTGGTCACGACTGTAGCGACTTGAATACATAATGTTTTGTAAACGGCCGGCCGGTGGTGGCAAGTGGTTACCCTTTCAAATGCTACGTGATCAGATCGACAATAGTGTTGGTAGCTGAAGAAGTATTTGGTAATAGGTAGAAGTATTTTTTTGTTAATTTGTTATATAATATAAGGTTTCTGTTTTGTAATAAATATAGACATAAATAGATAATTTTGTCTTAAATAAAATTGACCAGAATCTATGTGTATATAAATATACATATAAACACTACCCGACCGGACTCGCAACCACATTGAGTGTAATCAGAAATATCTTAAGGCATCTCTATAATATTGTATACAGCATTATTTATTTTTAATAGAATTTGTTTAATCCTTACAGAAATATAGTGGACTACACTATTTCTTGTGGCTTCGTTCCCATGGGCAAGTGGAAGTGATATATGCATCAAAACAAATAAAAAGATTTACTGTAGGCTATAGCTCTGATAAATGGACTATAATCTATACCAAACAAATTCTTTAACTTTATAATATTAGTAAAGATATCGATGTTTATGCCGTGTTCGCGTAGGTATGTACGAGCTACGAGTATGTAGGTGCATACAACATTGCAGTGTAGGCAGCTTCATTTCAAGGCCGCTTTACACGTCACACGTGATTCATTACATTATAATGTTTAAAATCAACTGTAATTACTTATTTATTTAAGGTTAAGGTAACCTTGTTTTTTATTGTATTTGTGAACTACGACCTACAAATATAATTATATAAGTACTATACACAACTCTACACATAATATCCTAAAAATTGAGCAGAAGTGAGGAACGAAGTGTTAAACACTAAGCTCCCTCTGTCTATCTGTTTATATGCGGGATACAGCGTGAAGCTAAAAAAAATATAATAATACATACGACGCATGTTAAATAAATAAAAAACGCGGAATGACAAATCTCATTAATTTTTCTCTAAATGTAACTTAATGTCGTAACGACTGTAAAATTATCTACTGTATTGATCCATAATCTGTACAAGTATGCAAGTTACAAAACAAATCCATGGTCCCTAGGCAAAGTAAAATCTAAATGATCTATGAAAATAAGAGGTAACTCCGCAGTAGATTTTAATCGATATATATATATTTATTATATAAATACAAAAACAATATGAAATAATTAAAAGACCATAAATGTATCCATTATACTGCTACACATGTTATTTCTTTTGTATTGATAAAACTATTATTTCTGTACAGTAATTTAAATGTGTAAATATAACATTAAAACGTTGTAAAATTATTAAGTAAATTGCATCCTGTTGTGAAATGATATTTTTTGCAATGACGAAATTCTATACTTAAATCTTTATATTTGGAAGTGTTATTACTAATCATCAATATTTTTATTATATAAGAGTTAAAATTAATAAGACTATGTTTGTGTGGCCTTTAACATGTAAAATGGGAAATCCCGTTATGTGTTTTGTTATATATTTTTTTCTAAGAACCAAAAATATGATATGGAAAGCTATCTAAAAAATTATAATAATATTTAAAAAGATTGTTGAGTTTCTTGCCAGGTCTGTTCAGCAGAACTTCCGAGCCGATGGCAGTTTACTGTAGGACGGACACTACTGATATTTTTATGTTAATTTCGAAATTCTTCTAATTGAGTAAAAAATATTTCTTAGTTCATATTAAGAGCCTTTGCACTGTAAATAGAATTAAACTTTTCATACAACAATAAAATGATAAATGCAACTTTATATTGTACGGCCTTACGCTGACCTTAGAAATTATGTAACCGACGACTTCCAATTAAATACTGAAAACACAAAAATGAACTCTAATCTCTTATAACTTAAAAACTTAAATTCATTGAAACAGAAAGTTAAACTATTGTTTGCACGGTTAACTAAGGGCTATTTAAATTTGAACTTTATTTTCAAAGAGATAATATTTATTATGCATTTTGATATATTTAACTCGTATGTAAATAACTTGTTTCTAAATAGCCAAAAACATCATCCGCCTGTAAATTTGCCAAAGATGGCCTATCGATAAGAAATTAGTGAATGATGAAATAAGATTTATTCTCTAAGATAAGAGTAATGTTACTATTGAAATTATTAAATTAATACTTACACCACTTTTGTTTGTAGTTGTATCTGTAAACAGAAATGTAAATTTTATTAAAGTTGAAAAATAAAGGAGTGACTAAACGCTAAGTTAAAATGTGATAAAGAAATCGGTTGATTGTTATAGTCTGCGCGACGTGGAGCAGCGTTTGGCTGTAAACGCGTCGATTGTGGGTTTGATTTCCATTCAGGAAACTTTATTATTACTATTTCCTTGCTCTGGAAACTAGAAAAAGAATTATTTTACTCAACACGCACAAAAAGACAGCGTAAAAAAATAATAATATCAATATGTGGAAATATGTACGGAAAAAAATATAACATATAATTTGTTATAATATAAAATATGATTTTTCTTCTATTCTCCCCTAGATGGCGCTGTTTAAAGAAATTAATGGCACATTTCTATCTACAGTTTTAAAAGTACAAACAAAACCAGGTCAAGGTATAAGTATATCCAATATTGAATGTTAACTACTGAATAAGTTGATTTTAATCCGCAATGTTTATTCTTTCATATTAACCAACCGAATAATAAATAAGCATTTGTAATGTGGGTTGAATTGTTTCGCGGTGTTTGATGATGTCGAAAGTAACTTGTTCTACGCATTATAATATTTTTTTTTATTTCACGCTGTATCCCACTTAAAGGGGTAGGCACTAGACAGAGAGAACTTAGTGTCAAAACACTCTGTTGCCCACGCACCGCCGAATTTTCGAGCCATTGTCTGTTGAGTAGTGGAACTCAACGCCGCGCTGTACCTGATTACCAAAGCACATATTACATATTTTATCATACCATCGCGTTTACAGTCACATTCAAGTACCACAGCATTTTTATAAAATTTATGGAATAATTAATGTAACAAGGGTAGTGTGTTGAAGTAAATAAACTATAAATATAAAAAATCAACTATAAATATAATAATATAAATAAAAAAGTTATAAATATATTAACTTCGTAAAAAAATATATAAAGACGAAAATAAAAAAATATGCCCCGGGTGAGGATCGAACTCACGACCTTAAGATTATGAGACTTACGCGCTGCCTACTGCGCTACCGAGGCCGATGACTACATGAACGAAATATATTATCAAATAGCTGTAACATATATCTCATTTTATCCAAAAATTATGTAATTACACTTTTTAAATTGAATATATAATGCAATGTATGCGGAGACTATTTACAAACTCTAATTGCTCAATATTTGGCAAAGTAGGTACATAGGTACGTGTGCGTCATTGTTGCACCAAAAGAGCGTTTCTTCGTGATTATTGTTTATTTTCATTTGGTAGACGAAACTCGACACACTTATTCCAATATACACGAAATAAAATCGAACCCGTAACTAGCGCTTACAGTCATGATATACGGCATGGTCACATAATATATCACGTCAATACATTTATTACTTAAAAATATTTTAATGATTTTAAATTTTAAAGAATTTAAATCTAAAATATTATAACAAAAATATTAAGTTCATATATTATTATGCACAACTTGTAGATTTATATCAATCTAAAGAATGTTTATAACAGTTTGTTTTTATAAAATAATTTACATTGATGATCCTTGTAACTTATTTATAATTAGTTGTATTTAAATTAGTCCAAGTTAAGCCGTTATAGAGATATCAAGAAAAATGTTTTGTATATGTTAGATAGGTATTTTGATAAGGCCAACAAATGATTTTCACACAAAAAAAACTGGATTGAAAAGTCGATACGGGTTGTAAATATTGCAAACCGTCTCAGGCACATAGCAGGGTAGGCAGAGAGCAATGTTAAGATACATGGTTACGGAATTATGGAGACAGTGCGTGTTAAGTGGCGGAACTCAACGCCGTGCGGAGTGAGGATGAAAACATTAAATATTTATTTCCTCAAGTGGGTCTGGAACCCACAACCTGTCGTTGGCAATTTACGCTTGCGTTCGCCACGGCTGGAACCCGCCTCCAAATCCCTCAGATTTTAAATTGTAAATAAAATTCACGTGTACACGTGTACCACAACGCTTAGATACTTCTATTTAACCATGCAGGCGCAGCCGTAGCCGCAGGTCAAAGCTAGTATACCTAATTATGATTTTTGACCATTTGCCAAGATTGATTAATTATCAATAAAAGTGTGTCGATATAATAATTTCCTTGTTTTAGTTAATTGCAGCTATTAAATGAATTTATATGTATCATTTGATATATAATTATCGAGTATGAGAATATATGATTGCGGCCTACAAAGTGTTCAAATGTCAGGGCCCAAAATTTTCAAATGTACTAGTGATTTAATGATTAAAAGGTTATTGAAATTAAGTTTTTAATATTTATGTGAGAAAAACTGTAATTATAGGTGTATATAGGTTTATGGGCAAGAGTTTTATTTATTTTTTTCGTCACCAGATTGTTAATATTTTTTGTAAATTTGTGCAATTTATGTTATGATATTTTTTTTATTAAAAAAATATTTATGTGTTTTATAATTTATATAGGACTGTCAAATCAATAGCTTATAAAAGGAATCACTGCAGTAAGTGTTATTGATTATAAAACAATGAAAATTTTGTTATTGTCCTCAAAAGAATTTTAATGAAAAAATGATTGCCTATACATTTAAATATTTTAAATATTAAAAAAAATACCTAAACCACATAAAATAAGACTAGTTTCCTAGTGCCATTACGGTCGAGTTTGTATCACATTATACAGACCTGTCGCGGAACTAAAATAACTTATCTGTGCAAATAATCTATGTGGCATATTTGATTATTACAAAGTTTTTAATAATTTTGCACATTTTTTATCTGTTTTATTTTTGCGTTTTTATAATAAAAATGAATAAAACACCTGTAAAATTAACTAATGTTTTTGTCTTTTATCATTTTGAGCTTAGAGATTTGAATAGAATCTATAATATGCATATTAATAACATTTTAGTTAAATCAATATTAACATTTATATTATAGGAATAAGTTATCACTTTTTTATTAACACTATCCCCTTTGTCTAAGTCGAAATATGCGGAAGATACATATATATAAGAAACTGACTTAAATGCGCCATTATTACACAACTTACATAAATTTATTTTTTAAATTTAAAAACATTTAATGATTCTTTTGATTTACATAGTATTTTTTCTAGCTTCACGCTGAGTCCAGCATACCCGCATACAGCCGGGTGGCAGAGAAATCCTATTGCTCAGACACTCTGTTCTAAGTATTCCGCTCAATTTTTAAAACACTGCATGTTGACTGGCAGAGCTTAATGTTACCACTTGTCAGTTGTCTTATTAGTTGTTCCCAATAAATAAAATAATGAATTCCCCGAATTAGGAATCGTACCCACAACTGCTGCGTTTACAGTCACATGCTTTGCCACTAAGGTCTAAATATTTTATTGTAGCAATTAATTATATACATGATAAGCTAAATGTGTTGACAGAAAATGTCATGCTATCTTATAAATTTGCTATGCAAGATTATACTACAGCATAATAATACGCAACTTAAAATATATTGCGATGGCCGTCGCTGAGATAATAAGAAAACGTGTTTGAGTTTATGATTCCAAAATTGATCTCATTATTGCATATCATGTCAGAATGTTAGATATATGTATATAAGAGGTTTAGAAGATATGTATTACACATATATATAGATATATATATATATATATATATATATATATATATATATATATATATATATATATATAGTGCATAGTATCAAGATTAATGTAGTGATGTCTCATGGATTTATTGCCTATTCGTTTTTAGTTAAAACCCACTCCGCTGTAAACTCTTCTTTTTAGCTTCACATTTTGTTCTGAGCGGGGTTCAAATATAACAAAGCACCAAACGCTACGATCTCTCCATATCTCTTTTCGATTCTTCCATGTCAAGTTAAAGTTGACCATATATTGAGAATCTACTATATTACCACTAAAAAGACGCGATAAGCACTACGTTAATTTTGCTCTTTTTCTTTCAAAATGCGGAAGATAATAAAACTAACACAAAGTTTATTTTTATTCATAAAATAATATATAGTCTACTAAAATTGTTATATGTTTTATTCAATAAAAATAATATCATGAATGGTCTATAATATGGGCATATGTAAATTTTATAGTTATAAGTTGTTCGGTTTTATAATATTTGAAAATTAAAGTGGTAACATACATATATAATAAAACAGTAGTTATATATCGTTTATATTTTAATTTTATATGATTTTTAGTAGCTATAAGACAGTCAAAGTTCTACAGCTAATTTACTGTAGGTACGATGTACCAATACTGAATAAGCGCCCTACATGTATCGCTTTCACCTAATTACAGCAATACACGCATTGTTGACTGTGTACTTAGAAAATAGTGAAAGCATCATATGGAATATGAAGAATATTATTATAGATGGAGAGTTTTCTTCTTTATAGTTGTCTGTAATAAATTGTAAACTATTATATACAAGTGGTATGTAAATTAAAAATTATACTTACTTGAAATGTGGATACGAAAATAATAAATATAGCAATATTGGGACTCTCGAGTTTAATAGTATATATTCGTTGAATTTAATGGAAAGTCGTAATTTTCACACGATTTTTACAAGTTTTGATATTTACAAAGAAGGTTTTAATGAACATATATATTCCTCGATAAATTGACTATACAACACAAATGTGCTTTTTCAATTCGAGCCAATACCTACTTCCTCTTTCAGCTTTATAATATTAGTATACTCGTATATGCAGAACCCTAACTAAAACACTAAAGCTCTTAGAACATACAACTATCTATTACATTATCGATTTATCCATTTTAATGCAAGTTAAACATACAGTAAGAATGTAGCTTTACTACTGCAATCATGTGGACACTAATGTAGTGGCCCGAAGCGACCGCCAGCTCGGTAGGGAATCATTATCAAATATATAATCATTTGATATTACAACGTATATTAAATAATTAGTATAATAATATGTCGATCGATAACACATTATTCATTATTTTATTGTAAGAACCAGTCGCGGCGCAGGGGCGACAGTAAACGCGACAATTTGTGGGTTAAATGAAATATTTAATATTTTCATTTAGTGTAAGTAAGGAAAGGAAGCACTTTAATCGGAACGGAGTGTCTTAACATTAGGTTCCAGGCTCCCTCTGCTTGCCATGTGATGTAATTTAATAATGATACATTTTTCATTAGCAAAGTAGAATTTTTCAATGAATAATCCCAAATGTGTGTTACAAAATATGTGAAATTACGACTTTTGGCAGAGATTAATATAGGATGACAGTAGACACCATAATAGCTTTGCACTAAGCGCTTATTGTTTCTCCTGACAGAGGGCAAACGTGGATGAAAACAGGATAATAATAATACATATTTGGAATGCGTGTTGGTTCAAAAGATAAATTATCGCCTAAAGGAAATAAATACCTCGAGCCGTATCATTTGTTGCTAAATTATGTATATTTCAAGGTCTATATAGTATTTAAAAAAAATACAAACTTTCAATAAACTCTTGAAAAATGCTAAGATATAACAATTTTTAGCATTTTAGAGAGTTTACCCGCGCTGAAATGGGAATAATTAAAATTTTATGTCACAACCTCTAAGTCTCCGGAGTAACTCTGACCGCAAGTGAGTACAGTGGATTACATCGAAACTATGAAAGAGTTGTTATGTAGCCGATGGCCTTCCTCGATAGATGGACTATCCAACACAAATATTTTTTTCATTTCAAACCAGTAGTTCCTGAGACAAGCGCGTTCAAACACACAAACTCCTCACCTTCATAATATTGAGTACCTATGGGTATTTTAACTAACATCGGCGCTCACACATGTCATTCAATACTTAACCAACTATAACTCAGCACATAGATGTGTATAATATTAATAAATGTTATATAAATTTATTAATATAACAAAATTGAAATTAATGTAATATAATATAATCTTTTTATTGAAAATATCTACGATACTTGATTACTTAATAATAATTTAAATTAATCTTGCCTTACACGTGTCATCCTTTTTTGGTAAACTAATAATCAATTCTGATAAGGGGTAGATACGTTAGATCGAGTTACCATATAATAAATTGATAAAAGAAAAAAAAAATACAATACACAGGAGCCTTATGTAGAAAATTTAAATTATAATAAGTAGTTGAAGACCTTTCTAAAGGCAGACCAGATTCCAAGCACCTTTTGTTCCTTATACCTACTAGTAGAAGTCCTCGCTTCTTAGGTTGTATTTCTATAATGTTATACAGATAAGATTACAGTTTGTTAAGAATAGTTATTTCATGAGATGATTATAAAAATAGTTGTTTTGAATACCTTTAGCTTTTTTCCAAATAAAGGAATTTCAATTTCCAAACGAGGATGTTGCTGAGGTACAAGGATGCGACTGTATTTAATTATAAGTGAAGTACCCACGATACTTATATGGAAAAACAATAAAAAAAATCACATTGAACACCGACACTATATAAGCGAACATAATAGAAATGAAACAAAGTAAATTAAATATAATATAACCTATATTATATTTAATTTATCGTTGTTTTTAAGTGATTTGTTCTCAAAATATGTCTCCAGTTCACAGTTTCACGTAGAAAATACGATTAATGTAATAAAGCCTTGGTATTTAAATGTCGGACGCATGAAGGGCACTGTTCTGTTAATTTTCTCACTAAATAAATCATTACCCTATTATTATGTAAAAATGTAATTTACATTCTTTAACATATTATATATATGTAAATTATATTTTTTATTAGGTGTAATTTTTATATTTTCTGTGCATCAGGACGCAATCATACAATTTAATTTATTTTTTTCACTTACGCAAAAAACATATTAAAAAAATATATTTTTTATTTGTGGTATTCATTTCATACAATAATTTCTTGTGTACTTAATTCTATATCGCTCAAGACGAACTATTGATAACGTTCCGATACATGAAATTATGAACATAAAGTAGCGCATATAACTATTGGGCACTTAATTTTCTTTGTCACATTTATATCTGATGTATCTACATAATCTTTCTTCCTTCTACGTACATTTTTAAATATTCTAAAATATAAACAAATAAAATCATCAATACATATATTACTTTAACAAATAAATCTATAATTAAGTACAAAAACTTTAAATTACAATAGGAATTTTGATTTAAATTCATATTATTATATATAATTATCCCTTTTTGATACATTACGGCACAATAATATATATACATACAAAAAAACTATTAAGTTTACCCGCGTGATGGCTTCGAAGGCTGAAGTCAGAGTACACCTCAATTACAAAGCGCTCCAACGCCCACGCACTAACCAGATGATGTAATGACGCCGCAAAATACTTATGTCAGGTGATTTTGTAAGTCATTTTAATATTTCTGTCATATTTGCTAAGTGAGAATTTATGAATTATTTAAGGTATAGGTATTGAAAGTATTATAGGTGTTCTGTACTTATAAGTATAAATAAAAAACCTTCAATAAGTAGCTTCAAGCTGTATTTGACAATATATTTAAAGTATATTCAAGAAAGAAGAACGTTTCGTTTAACAAATCAAATATTGGTGCGAACATATTGTCCCACTGTGCTGTATACAACCCCGCATTTAAAAAAAAACAAAATATCTTAATATGTATTAAAAAAATAACAACATTATAGAATTAGTAGATACCTGAGACCATCATTATGCTTCTAGTTACAGGAATTCTGCGTTTAATTCATTGCCTTGTAAAGCTCATGGGAAAATAACATGGTTTCATAAGTCAAAGAAAACACTTTTTGCGTGTGAAAACTGAACTTGTTCTCTTACACAGAGTTAGAATCTACGTATTATGTTGTTTGAAACGTAATCAAGAACTACTTATTATGATTGTTAAATATCTTTGTAGATAGTGATATTTAATATAGCATTGTAGACAGAGGCAACGTATTGTTAACACGCTCCGTTTTTCGTGCATCTCCCAATTTACAAAACATTGCGTGTAGAATAACGGAACCCAACGCCGCGTTTTATCTTAATATAAATAAAAAAAATATCAAAATTATTAATCACTCATAATCATAACAAATTGCCAAATAACTTAGCTATCAATACATTCTATCAATACTTAAACCTGTTCAATTGATTTCAAACTAGTATTGCGACCGAAATACTTCGCTAAGTACCTGCATTATAATGTAAATCTCATGGCATTTATTTGCCATGCCTTTCGTCAATATATTCCATAAGACTTAAGAGGTATGGTGTACGATGTCACCGAGTCTTACCTAACTCGGACGAGGCCGTCGCGAGGCGAACTAGCAAACAAATAGGCGTATGTGATAATGAGACGTGACATACCTGCTTGGTACGTATTTGAGCTTATTTGCAAGTTTGTTTTTAATTTATGTGGACGAAGCTTTGTATTGTGTCATAAATATATATATAGCTATATAACTTTTTCGTTACAGAGTGACTTACAGACAACAGCCTAAACTAGCAACGTACACTACAAAATTTTTTAACATGATTTTGTATGTTTTTTTTTAGGTTCCAAAAAATTATCCCGAGAACGAGAAAATAAAGAATTTTATGATTTACGTCATAAAGTTCACGTAAATGAAGTTGTGGGCGATCACTATTCACAATATAACATGTTAGCATTAGTCTAATAGAATTGATATACTATGTAGTGAATTACAATATATAGATATGTCTGAAATAAACAATTCTTCGAAGTATCAGGTAAACTGGGAACTGCACCAAAATAGCGTCATACGCAATTAAGGAAGTTGCTAAAACATTATACAGGATGACTGGATCAGCGATGGAGTCATATGATGACGTAAGATTCGGAGCTTTTAATTTTTATTCGTCAGAAACGTAACTACCATTAGGACATACTTATTATATATACTTCTGTACTAATATTATAAAGCTGAAGAATTTGTTTGTTTGAACGCTTATCTTACAAAAAACTTTTTGTGATGCATAGTTATTAATTCACGTTAATGGTTTCGAACTAACTGTACCAGTGTGAGTCTTTCGTTATCACGGACATTTAGGCCTGTACAAAATTATAAACCGCTCTCCATTCTGAGATCGATCTTGAGATGCCGTTTTCATTATTATCATTTAGAAATTAAAATCTCTGAATAAAAACTGCCCTTAGAATGGTTTACATCTCCTTTATTTCATTTAACAGCGCGGGCGAAGCCGTAGATGAAAGCTACTTTTTGTATAAACATATATTGAATAGTCGTGAATATCTCAAAATGCAATTTTGTAAGCAATAAAATTCTTTATAAAATCTCTATATATAATAAGACAGTAAAAATATTTTGTCTGTACATTTAGTAATTTTGACTGAAACGGTTAGGGGGACACTTAAAAAGAATAATAGAAAGCAAAAAGTTTTTTTTTGAATTTCTTGTCTGTCTGTCTGTCCGTCTGTCTGTCGACATATTTTTGTCCACATTTTTCTCTGAAAGTACTGAACCGATTTACTTGAAAATTTCACCAATTGCTTTGTTTTAACTCAACTTAACTACTAAAGTAGTTCATCAAAATCGGATCATTAAAAAAAAAGTTATCATCATTTGAAAGAAGTCGTAATTAATTCAACGCAGAGATAAAGAAGGATCTTGAAAGAAATATCAAGTAAATACAAAGATTTTTTTTGTTGGTTGGTTGGTAGGTTCGTTCATATAATATATGTAACTTATTTAAAAACTGCACAGGAGTTAATATGCAATTATTACAGTTATTTTACAAAGAATATTATGAATCCTTCAAATTAATAATTTAATATTTAAGGCTGTTTCTGAATGAGCAAATTAAATTATTCACTGACATCAGCACATTTAACAGAGTATATTATATAGGTAAAAAGAACATAAAGTTACAAAAATATATACGTGTAATAAATAATTAGCTTTATGTATATTTTACAAATATCAAATATCAACAATGGTCGTATTTTTTTATTTAAAACAATCAAAAGTTCTTTGACGATAATGTCGTAAAAAATCATATTAGAAGTCATTATAATTGTCAATCAATTCTGCTTATTAAATCAATAATCATGTATTTTAAGCGGGCGAAGCCGTGGACGAGCCGCTAGTGGAATATAAAATGTAACTTTACTAACTTACTAATAACTAACTTTATAATTAAATGTAGGGGCGAATAAAAACTGTCAAGTGCAAGCTGTACTCGCCCTTTATAAAAGTTGACTAATTTAAGTTAGTAATGCACTAATTTAGTAAGAAATTAACACAGAAATTCAGAGATTCAACAAAGTTATCCCAAAAAAACGATTTTTTCTTTTCATGTATAAAATCATAAAAAACATTAACATACTTACATTTATACGTATGTATGACCCTTATAAAAAATATTCGAGAAGATTAACACAAAACAAAACCAATCAACAAGATTAATTGAACAACATAAATCAGGTGTCGGCTCATCAGTTCACAAGTTACTTAGTTAGTATGAAACAATTTTGTATGATAGAGTTTTAGCAAGGTTATGTCTTATGACTTACAATTATTGTGACTTAAATTATTTTTACGGATAGTAAGTGATCATCGCCCACCACTAAAACGTTACACCAGAGGCGCGACAGGTGTGTTGCCGGCCTTAAGCCATCTTCCTATATACATGCGCTTTTGAAGGCACCCATGTCGTATCCACCCTGGAACACTGTCGCAGGCAGTGGCCTAGTTTCATATTTGTTTAGTGAGTTGAAAGAGGTTCCTACAGAACTGCACAGTAGTGGAGTGACACGTATATAAGTGGTGGGGATATTTAAGCTTATCACAGTACTGTGTGTGTAGAAAATTCGGTGGAGTGTACTAGGTCCAATAGTTCTCCAAAATCCTAGTAATAAATGCGGTAGAGTGCAAAGCGTGGAAACATCTCTACGTAAAGTCCAAGCTTTTTTTATATTAGTTCCAGAATTAAATAATAAAAGTAAGTATCGAGCCAAATCGGTGTGTCTATTGACTTCACATTTGTCAAATGTTTTCAGTGTTATAATGCCCTTAAATTTTACAAATATGTACCCTATAATGTTCCAAACATAAAATATACTTTAGCCGCAAATTTAAGCACTCAAGTACTTCAATTTATACATTTAGTTAAATTGGTTAAATGAATCTAGTTTATAGCATTAAATCCATGGCCACCGTCGATGGAAGATGGCGGGCGCATACCAATAGCTAATATGTGGCAAACGTCCTTTTGAAACTAGCACACATGTCAAGGAGCATTACCAAGTTATTTACTTAGTTAAGTGAAACCGTTTAAAACTTTATAAAACTTTTGAAGCTATAGCATATTTTATATAGTTTGATATTATAATGTAACTTTTTATTTTAATTGCTTGAAGTCGTCGTGGCGCAGCGGTACAACGTCTTATTGTAAATGCGACGATTGTGGCTTTGATTTAAATTCGGGGAAATGATTTACTTTCAATAAACCGCTCTTTTAACAAGACAAAGGACAATTGCTCTGTCTATCCTACAATAAGCTGCAAAATAAAAAAATATATTGGAAAAACTATTAAGCAAAACAAAATCAATATAGCTTAGTGTATGTCTGTAAAATAAGTAATAGTTATGTCTCGAAGAAAAATGTGTGTTTATGAAAAAAAAAACTATTTTTGACATTCCAGTTTATGCAAAGCTATGAAAAACAGGAAAGAAAATATACGAATTCTTAAATATATTTTTTTAATTTTAAATTAACTTTTATGGAAACAGATAAAAAATCTTAAATTATTATATAATAATAATTATCAGCGGTATCTTTATGCACACATTAACACTGTCTAACATTGTTATAGCGGGTTATATAAGATTGCAGGTTGCAACCGAACGATGCTCTGTTGCTTTACCTAATTACTTGCTAGTACATATGCTTACTTTAAATAATTGCTGATACAGTTGACGTGACCCAGCAGTAGGTATATAACGCAAATAATTATTTAAATATTATTTTTATATGCATTTAATAAGTATCTAGAAGTGCGCTGTAAATTTATATATGAACTTGAACGCAGGTAAGTCTACTAAATAAATAAACGTGTAATTTTAAAAAGGCAAAGCCGCTATTACTATTTACCAACTTTTTTTTCTTGGTAAATTTATTTATAAGTGAATTATATTATAGGAATATTTTGATACCGATGTTTTTTTTTGTATAAAGTTTAAAAAAAACTATGAATGTTTCGCAAAATGTTTATGGTTAACGACTATGAGGACCTTTGAGGACCTTAGGACATAATTAAAAAAACACATTATGTATAAAAATAAAAATGCTATCACTTTAGAAACATTCAATTACTTAAACGATTCAATTTTAAATCTGAATTCAACGCCATTGGTATTTAAACCTATAGAAACATCTACGAGAACAAACTTAGGTACTGATAATACAACAATCTTAACAATTTTATTGTGCTTGTTCATATAGAATTTTCATTACATCATAAATTCTTCAACGTTCATACTTGTTGATAATAAATAACATGTATTATTCACTTATTAAAATTATATCCTTAACAAAACGTATTGCCAGTATATTGCTATTCATTTGAAATATGCTAGTAAATATTTATGGCCGTTGTGGCACAGTGGTACAGCGTCTGACTATAAGCACTCTCATCATCTCTTCTCATTTCCTCGACCTTTTAAAGCAAGGTACAGCGTTGGATTCAAGTGCCACGCAACGCGCACCGAAATGATGTGGAAACTGGGGTATAGACTGTCTTAACACTGGTTAAGGTTCCTTCTGCCTACCCCTCTCAGGAGCTACAGGTAAAGACTATATTACAACACGTTAATCGTTTCTTGGTTAATTCCATTTCATACACTATATGTATATAGATAACTTTGAAATAATTAAAATGCAGTAAGTATAAGAGATGAAAGGAATAAATTATAATTTGTTGTTACAGTTTTAAATATATTTCGCCATGTTTCAATCACAATAACGTCAAAGTTGCGAGAGTGTAATGACTTCCTTTATAATTCAAATAACATTTACATAAGAATGTAATGTAGGCTGTGGGTGCAATAAGTGTTATAGATTTAGTATCGCAATTTATGTACGAAGGTTGGGAATTGTATCGGCTCCCTTAATATTTCATTTGGCTGGTGGAATTAGAATGTAAATAAGTTTTAGCTATATTCGTATGTAGGTATAGTGTATCTGTTAATATTCGTTTTATAATATTTGGTACTTTATATACAATACAATATATACTTTTATTACATAAGAAAAATATTTTTTACATTTCCAAATATAAATTGTTATAAAAAATAATTAAAAAAAAAAACTCTTCTAAGGATGTGACAAGCCGTTGCTAGGGCTCCAAAGAGAGAAACCTCCTCACAATACGTGCCGTCTCAAGTAAAACAATAATTATTATAGGTTCTGTATCCCGCACTTAACAGAGTAGGCAGAGCTTACCTGTCTCAAAAGACCCTCCGTTCCTTCGTTTCGTTAGACCCAGCACTTTGATTATTTTAGGCTCAAATTTGATATACGTTATTCAAAGGTTTACTAGTTTAAAAACTGGAGATCTAGTCAAATCTAGTTGCGTAATCGTCTGGGTTATACGCAAATAAATAGCATAGTTGCCACAAAGCTTACCATAATTAAATATAATTTTACAAATTTGCGCCTTTGAGTTCCACCACTCAACACGCAATGCCTCGAGAATTCGGCGGAAAGTGGGGAATGGACATGTCTTAATGGGAACGGAGGGTCTTAGCACTAGGTACTCAGGTTCCTTATGCAGAATGCGTTGCACTCAATTGAATTTCATTCAATTGAAGCTAAAAAAATATAATTTAGAAAAAATAATCTACAAAAAAATATTTAACACAATTTTTAGTTCAAGAAACTTGCGTGTAACGTTTCGCAATACATACGCGCCTACATGTATAACATATAAATCATTAGGTTACTTTGCTAATCGAATGGTAAGTAATTCTCATTCCTTTCCCTCGCATTCTACCTGTCTCGTGCGTGTTACCTATTAAAACCAAACAAGATACGTTTAAAACACCTTAAATAGCTGCATGGTTTTTTGCTTTTTGATGTTAGATACGACGCTGATAACTATTTATAATCAAGTTACGATTGAATGAAATTAAAAATATATAGAATAATACCAAGAAAGGAATGAAAATAAATATTATACTAAGAACATTACATCTCTACAAATAACAGCAATTTTCCAAATAAAATATAAATAAACAGGTAAGTTTATTTTATTATTAATATTCAAATTACTATCTTAATCATTCAAATATCGATCCTCAGTCAGAATTGAACCTACTTCCTCTAAAGCAGTCAAATTCTCTAACGTATATCAATAAAATTCTCAAGTTATTTGCTATCAATAAAATTCACTAATATGTGTTAACCTTAGTCGGTAAACAAGTTTTTTAAAGGCGATTATATGGCAACGGACAACGGTAAAACAACATTCTACCATTTCAACATTATCGACTAAATTGAGAAAAGTTTTCTAGGAAATTTTGATTTTGTATATTTTTTACTGTAGCTATTACATAGCGTGCGTCGTTGACTACTTTTTGTCGTGTCACATATTCATTAAACATGCTTGTTTTAATTGAATGGTTGCTATATTATATAACTAGCGGCCCGCCCACGGCTTCGCCCGCTTAAAATACATGATTATTGATTTAAGCAGAATTGATTGACAACTATAATAAAATAAAATAAATAAATAAATCAGCTTCACGCTGTATCCCGCACACAGCAGGGTAGGCAGAGGGAACATAGTGTTAAGACACTCCGTTCCCCACTTTCTGCCGAATTCTGGAGGCATTGCGTGTTGAGTGGCAGAACTCAACGCCGCGCTTAACCTCGAC
>JAATLQ010031356.1:0-10919 GCA_013421005.1 Heliconius erato x Heliconius himera | reverse complement strand
CTCCTCGTCGCCGATGGTCCGCATGCTGAGACACCCAGCATCGGCTCCAGGTGCGCCCCGGCGACCCCCGGGAAGCGGCCGTAAATTATACACTCTTTTGTCCATTATTCATAAAAAGGGTTTTTGGGAATTGTTAGTTTAGGAAGGGTTAGCCCAGATGTTATTGGCATTTATAAAATGTTATCTGATAACTTATTTATCAAGTTAATTTGGCAAGATGTTATAGCCTTATGTTCGTATCTCCTTCCTGTAAGCCCCACCACCGCGACAAGGTCAATTCCCGTGGGGGGTTATTATTATTATTATTATTACTTAGGAATAAAAAAATACTTATTTAGAAAACGTATAAAAATTTGAACGTAGCGGGACTCGAACCCGCGCCTCCTGGAAACCGACCAGGTGCTCAGATCACTAAGCCATACGTTATCTTCAAGCTACATAGACATTTTTATACGCTTGTTACAACTTATTTATGTTATTAGACATTTTTCATAAAAAAGGCACTTCGCGACATTACGGACAATACCCCCAAAATAAGTGAAATCCAGAGAAACTCATTATGTTTGCCTATGAGAAGGTTAACCTAAAGTCTTCTATATTTCTATACTTGTTTTTTGAAGCTCTAGAATATGTTTGATTGAACTCCCTCATCTCGGGAACTTTCAAATTAGCTTTAATTTAATTATTTTTCATTCTCCGCCGAATTCTGGAGGCGTTGTGTGTTCAGTGGCGGAACTTATCGCCGCGTTTTACCTTATTACCAGAGCGAGAAAAATAATTATAGTCTGTAAATATACATGAACAAAAATTTAAATAATAAAACAAATATAGATATTAATTAAGGCCAGTCTTGGCGCAGGGGCACAGAGTGACTGTAAAATCAACTGGTTGTGAGTACGATCCCCACTCGAGGAGATAAAATATTTACTTACATATATATTTTAATTTCTTCGCTCTGGTGTCGAGGCAAAGCGCGGCGCTGAGTTCCGCCACTCAACACGCAATGCCTCTAGAACTCGGGGGAAAGTGGGGACGGTGTGTCTTAACACTAGGTTCCCTTTGCCTATTCTGCTATGTGCGGGATACAGCGTGAAGCTGATTTAATTAAATAATCATGGCAATTGTGTCTTTAATTGTCACATTTTAATAAGCAATTATGACGAAGACAACAGACAAAGTAATAAAACATCTCGATCAATATGAATATATCGAAAATGACGCAGGTACTTTATATTCTACTATGAAACATGTTATTTATCTATTAACGTCAAGGTTCTAATTATTTAATTTACAACGGGTTGTTTGGTTTTATTTCTCTTTTTTTTTAAAGGTATTTTCGTTTATGATAAAAAAGAGAATTTTAGTGTGGGTTTCTTTTTATTTTTTTAAATACCAAAAGTAAAATCAACAATAATATATAAACAAATTATGATAAAATGTTTTTATTTAACTTTTTCTATTATATATTATAAACGAGACCAAAACGAAGAAAGAAATATTTTCATTTTCTTGTTCTGGTGGTAACAAAAGAAAGTGTGGCGTTGAGTTTCGCCGTGGAGAATGGAGACGATAACAATTTCAGAAATATTTGTTATTGTTTTAAATTAATTATATTACTTTTCAATATAATATAAATTTAAAATAAGAAACGGTATCCATCGACCGTTGAGTAAATAATAACACTGTTCACAAAGCGAACGTTAGTTGTTACGCTATTCTCTATAATGCAGTAAAAGTGTAATAAATTTACTGTTACTTACAAGTTTCTAATAAAGACTAGTTTTACTTAAAATATTCAATCTTTTTGCGAGCTAGGCATATTAATTCGCGATCTTTGTCTTATTTTGTGTAGATTTAATTTAGTACAATGTTTTTATGATTAAATATCTAGTTTTTTATATTAATTACATTATTTGAACCATTTTCATAATTTATATATAAATATTTTTGTATAACGAAATATTTTATGATATTATATATATTTTTTATAACTATAAAACAAAATTCTAGATCCTTTCATCGTTAATCTTAAACGTTGGTAGCCCTGTTAAGCTGCAGGCCGTTGTAATGTGCGACAAGGACGGCAATACATATTTCACTGGAGTCAGAGCGAGACGGACGCGGGAATAACCGCCATTTTGCTTTCGACGCGCTCAGAACGGAAAGAGGTAATGTAGTTTTTTAGTTTTTACTAAAACGAAAGTTGTGTATTATCTGATAGACATTAATTGAATAATAAATATTGTTTTTTTAATGTCTTTGTCGATTGTTTTGGGTTCTATTCGCATTATGGGAATGCTTTCATTTTAAATACATTTTCCTTTTGTAAGGTAAAGCGTGTTATTTTAATATTTAAAGCAAATTTAAAGTAATAAAATATCTTTCTACTGTGATTGTGGACTATCAGTTCAATTTATTAGTTCCCGAGATTGCTACATTCAACCAAACATACGATTCAGCTATATACTATCTTTCATTTAAACGAAACTATAACAGGACATGCTAATATTTTATGTTTCCTTAACAAAATGTCAAATAATAACCATATTAATTTTTATCAATATTACCTTAACGGTTACTTATTTAAATGTAAATAAAAAAATATATAAATATAAAAAATTAAAACTATAATAAATTTATAGAAATTCAAATAAATGTCCAATTTTTGTCCAATATTTTGGAAACGAGTTTTTTTTTATCACATTAACTGTGCAAAAGCTTCAACAAAATGTGCCTCGCGTCGTTGTTTAAATATTTTAAAAAAATATTAGCTAATCTAGATTATTATTATAGTTTTAGGTGAAAAGATGAGAGATGTACAATTGAATTCACCGATTCCAGTGGGAATGAAATATTTAATATTTTCATTTCTTCGCTCTGGTAACGAGACAAAGAGCGGTGCTGAGTTCCGCCACTCAACACGCATTGCCTCAAGAATTCAGCGGAAAATGGGAAACGGAGTGTCTTTACACTAGGTTCTCAGGTTCCCTCTGTCTACCGTGTGTGTTATGTGCGTGAAGCTAAATAAAAGCGAAGTAACTTAACTTTGTATTCAGAATATTAGAAGATAGATATAGTGTTAAGTCTTCGTTCCCCATCTTCCTTTACAAATAAAGAAAAAAATAAAAATTATCTATATCATATATCATGAGCCCGTCGTGGCCCAGGGGCACAAGGGTGTGACTGTAACGCGGCGGTTGTGGGATCGATCCGGACTCGAGGAAATGAAATATTTATTTAAATTTATATTTCTATTTCTTCGCTCTGGTGTCGAGGCAAAGAGCAGCGTTGACTTCCGCCACTCAACACGCAATGCCTCGAAAATTCGGCGGAAAGTGGGGAATGGAGTGTCTTAACACTAGGTTCCCTCTGCCAATCCTGCTGTGTGCGGGATACAGCGTGAAGCTGATCTAATTTTTTAACTATATCATAAAAATAATATATTTAATATATGAAAAGAGACAAAGGCGTATGCTTGTACAGTATCAATACGCGACAATCGACTTTTATGTCGCTACTTTAAAAGGAGGTCGCGCCACTTTCTAAAATATTAATTTAACTGTTATCTCTAAATTACAGGTTCGATTTTGCTCTAAACTAATGTGGATATAGAAGAGTGAAGTCCCGTAATGTGGAAATTTGGTGTGGTGGGTAAAGTATTGTAAAATGTTCTTGTTTTTGTTCTTTTTTTGTAGCTTTACTGCTGTCTGCTATAGCACGTGTGGCTCAGCAGAGGGAACCTGGGAACCAAATGTTAAGACGTTCCTGCCGCATTCTGAAGGCATTGCGTATTGAGTGGCGGAATTGAACGCCACGCTTTGCCTCTTTACCAAAGCGAGAAAATAAAAAAAAAATATTAAATGTTTCACTTTCCTGTATGGGGATCGTATCAACATCCTGTGACGCTTATAGTACCCCCTTGTGACTGGTCTATGTAAATATTTCCTCTAGTGGGTTCGAACCCATAACCAATCTTATTTACATACTTGTGCCTCTGCGCCTTAAATTAATATATTGAGATATCAACATATTTTTGTGAATAAAATTCGTGTGAATAAAATAATTTTGAGATCAAATGTGTTATTTTAATTTGTATGCAGCACATTAAAATAGATAACATACGAACGTTGCACCCTCGTTTGTATTTGGGGAATACCCTTAGATAAGTAAATAATTTAAAAAATATATTTATTGAGTTATTTTTAAGTTTTTTTAAAGCGTTATTCCGCTACATTTTCAAAAACAGATTTTTTTCCTAACTGCCCTATATAATACTTTAAAAATGGTAAAATATTCAAAAAATAATACATTTAGTTTATTGTATGGAGAAAGGAGTGTCTTAACTGTATATAAAATTACTAAGCTTGTAGTTACAAACTGGCTGGAGAGAAAAGTCACTATGTTCTCAATCTTTTATTTGATAAATTGGATATAAAATTTTTTTTCCTGGCGTTGTTCAAATCAAAATCGAGGCGCTTATTCGGTGAAACAATGACGTATTTGGAGGAAATGCAGTAAAAATTGATAAATAATCTTCCCTGTGTGTATACAATGTGTATACATACATGTTTTTCTTCTTTTTTATTAAAACCTACAATTTCTTCACTATAGTATTAAATAAGCAGTATATTAAAAATATATTAATAATACTGGTTGTAGGTTCGATCCCCACTTGAGATGAAATATTAATTATTTTTTTATTTTCATTTATTCGCTCCGGTGTCGAGACAAAGTGGCGTTGACTTCTGCCATTCAACACGAAATGCCTTCAGAATTCGGCAGAAAGTGGGGAACGTTGTGTCTTAACACTAGGTTCCCTCTGCCTACCCCGCTGTGTGCGGGATACAGCGTGAAGCTTATTATATTGATTATTATTAAATGTGGACATACGATCTTTTCAGGTAATCATGGAACCGTCGTAGATCTAAGTATATATAATATTATAGTTGAAATTTCAACTCTATATCTCCAAGCGTTCCAGAGATACGAGTAAAGGCTCTTTACAGGCAGACAACAAACTGACTTTATGGGGGTTCCTTTTTCCCTTAAAAGGTACGGAATCCTAAAGAAAATTTGAGCCAATTTAATAAATATTGATGTAACGTTTTTTATTTAAGAACCGTTTTAATTAAGACCTAGAGATATTAAAATAAATTTTTAACTTAAATAGAATTCTGAGATTAGCATCAACACACGCACAGACGAACACAAAAAAATATTTTTTTTGGATTCTATTGCATTTATAAATGCCTTGAATAAAACATTTTATATATTAAAAAAAATATAAGATTTAATATATATTTTAGAAGGTAGAATTTAGAAATTGAATTTTACAAAGATGTCTTTCTAAAAATAATAATTTATTTTGTATCAATTAATAAATATGTAAGTAGGTAAAGAAGTTAGTATTTTTTTTCTTATATTAATTTGGTTGCTTTTTAATTTGTTTATAGAAAAAGTGTAAACTTCATTTCCTTATTTATTAAAATTTAAGAGATTATGATAAGATTGTGGTTGAAAATTTCATAATAGGAAAATTATTTTGTTAGAAAGGAAACTAGGTAAAAATGTGTTTTTTTTAAATATGGAGATAAAATCGTCGCTTTGACCACTAAGCATAAGTTCTAAATGTTAGAGTTTTTTCGAATGGACTTAATTGCTGTTGACCTGGACTGGTTTTGACAGCGTCACCGGGCGGGGGACTACTCTCGCCCCTAAAGAAAAAGTACGAGCTTAGTTGGACGCTCCTCAAGGGTTGGCGATCGCAGGGGAATGCCCTACGTACTGTTATAACGCGAATTTGTTTCGTGTTTTTTAAAAAAAAGATTTATTTTAATTACACTTTATTTATTAAAATAAAATAGTATTTTATAGAAATAGTATATAAACACTTGAAATAGAAATTATGAATCTTAGGCAACCTTTCTCTAAGGCAATGGGATGGAGACTGAAAGTAATAAGTAATTATAATATTAAAGCATTCGGCCATATTGCTGACGCGGCAGCGTCAGTCCAGGGATCCGCAAATATACTTGCAGGGTCCCGGTATAACAGTACGTTAATCATGGGGGATTTCGACTAGCCTCGTCGCCTCTTACGGCGGTTGAGTGTGACATGAGAGTCAGGAATGAATCCTGCCTGTATATTGGGCGTTTGTGGTTGTAATTAGATCGTCGGGGTCTGGAAGGACGTTGCGAGGTCGTCGAAGAAGCGGGTGAGGATGAGGAGCGTACTTACACCCTTTTGCAATGAGTGGGTTGGAGTGGGAGTCTGCACTCAGAATCCCTTTAGCGATACTAAATCAAAATCTTTATGTTTTGTACATCAGGGTATTGTATTCTGCAGGGTAGGAAGAGCACCTGGTGTTAAGACCGTCCCCCAATTTCCGGTGAATTCTTGAGGCTTACCGTAGCGTTTTGATTGTTTTTGTTCTCTCTGACTACCCAGCTAGGGATAAAGCGTGAAATTAAGTAAGTAAGTATTTAAGTTCATTCCTTCAAGTGGGAATCGAACTTACAACCTTTGCGTTTACAATCGCACGCCTTAGCCCCTGCGCCACGACGGACTCAAAGGTATTTGAAATAATGTGGAGCGAGCACTTAATTCTCAAGGAAATTTCTTCTATTGGGAAATACGAGTCGATTTTATCACTCAACTGGGTATCGAACCCACGACTATCGCATTTGTAGTCAAACGATGTGTGTGAAAACGAATATGTACACAAAACCATGTAATATTTTTATCAGAAAAGCAAAAAAAAAGTAAGCAATAAAATATAAGAATGTACATTGAAATTCTTTGTAAGAATTTCTAACGTGGCGAAATTTGAACCTGTGCTCCTTTTGATAACGTCCAACTTTCTAACAAGCTTCGCTATATTATATAATACTTTTATACGCGTATTTTTTACATATTTTACATAGAGCGAGGAAATGAAAATATTAAATAATTATTTTTTTAAGAGTAGGAATCAAACCGACAACCTATGGCGTTCACAGTTGCACCCGTGAGCCTCTGCGTGACATGAGTCACATTCATAGGTAATTATTTTTTTTCCTACATTATCTTTGATAGAACCTAATTTGTGTGACCAGAGAGGATCTAGTGTCAAAGCATTCCGCTGTTCTCGCTTTCTGTCTAAATTCGAGGAACTGCGTGTTGAGTGGCGGAATTCAACTCCGAACTTTCTTACTGTAATGCAATTAAATATATTTTTTTAATTCTTTAGGTGAAGCTAATATTATATACATTTTTTAGCTTCACACTGTATTCCGCATATAGTAGGGTAGGCAGAAGAAGTGGGAACCTACTGTAAAGATACACTACTACTCGGTTTCCATTAAGGCACTTCCGTTCCCCAATTTCCGCAGAAATATCGAGGCATTGCGTGTTGTCTGCCTTGTTACCATAGCGAACGAATGAAAATATGAAATACTTCCTTCCTCCGATAGGGAATCGAACCCACAACCATCGCGTCTACAATCGCTATCACACGCTTTTGACCCTGCGCCACGACGACTTCTATAAAAATAATTTAATTTGAAACAAAAAAATAATTTAAATATAATAATTTCTCCAAGTGAAAATCGAACCCACAACCGTCCCGTTAACAGCCAAACTCTGTTCCACCGAGCCACTACCGCCTCTATTATTCACTACACATCCTAATAACATAATTTATTAATTATAATTTATTTTCGTGTTAATTTCAAACATTATCAATTAAGATTCAGCCGCAACACCGCCACAATACCGCATTGTCCTATATATAGAATAATTTGTCATCACCTTTATGTATAGTATATATATTTATATAATATAGTTATGTATATATAATTAAGTAAGCCCATAGTTTCTAAATCCATATTTTTACTGTATAGGGATTTTTTTAATGTTCACACACAAGGTAGGGAGAGGGAGCATAGTGTTGAGACACTCCGCTCCCTGAATCACTGAATGAACCCACATTATTTGTTATGGAGGCCGGTCGTAGAGCATATCCACTCGAGAAAATAAAATATTAATTTAATTATAATTTAATATGGTAAGAAAACTAAGTGCGGCACACTATCATTGAGAATTCGGCGGAAAGTGGGGATCGGAAGTGTCTTAATGGGAGCGGTGTGTCTTAACGCTAGACTCCCAGGTTCCCTCTGCCTACACTGCTATGTACGGCATGCAGCGTGAAGCTAAAAAAAATATAATGTTATCCTAGTTTATTATTCTGTTATAGTACACACCGACAGCAACTGCAATCGCCTTTACTCATGCTATTATCCTATTATATTTTAAACCATTTAGGAGCCAAATTGATCTAGTAGTTTAAGAGGTGTAATGTGACAAACATACTTACAGAAGATCAAGACAAATATCTACTATACATACAGAAGAAATGTAATATATTAAGAATACTATTACATTGATTCGATTCGTTACATTTTTTTTAAATTAAATTACAGTAGAAGTGTTAGAAGACTACTAGCGCCATCTGTTATTAAATTATTTTCACTTTCTTCTGCAAATTCTTTCGCTATTAATAAAAACAGGTGATAATTACTTGAAACCAGGTTCGGACTATAAAGTGGATGCACAAGAATCTCCCAACAAAGCTCTTGGTGTGTCTGGCGTAGTTCTGATGAAACATAATTTCTTTCTTACTGGCCAAAGCTGGTCGCTTCTGGGTGATTGTCTTCATTCCATGGGCCAAAATTACGCTTTCTATTAAGTTTTCATAAGCTTAAAGGATCTCCAGAACGTGGTGCATTTTTAACGTCGATATTACCGTAAGGAAATCAAGATTGCGCATGACTAGCTGGTACAGTACAAGAATATTATTCATATTTTAAGTGGCTTGACATTAGCGTATGTAGAGATATTTTCTAGGGTGGCCTGGGCTTTTGCTTTGAACAGATGTATTCCTGTCAATGTTGTTATTTTAATTTTCGTGGCAAATTTTGTTGTAAGTAAAATTTCTAGGGTTGGCAACAGAGTCCACCCGGCTCCCCCCTCCTATGCCCATGGGCTTGGCTCGTCTTTTTATATACAACGTGAGATACCGATTACCAACGCCGTGTATTGGAAGAATAATGATTTCTTTTTACTACACTATTATAATATAGGAAAAGAACATTAGTTCTTGTTTTATTTCATACCTTACTTATATACAAATTTAGAACAGGGTAGATTTTGCGCCACGCAACTATGCAATGGCCTACCATGCGGCAGTGTCTCCAGGTCGATACGACCTTTCATCACTCCGGTGTAAAAGAGCGGCGTTGTGTTCCACCACTCAACAAGCAATGCCTCCAAAATTCGGAAGAAAATTGGCTTTGGAGTGTCTTAACAATAGGTTCCCTCTGCCTACGTTGCTATATTGCTATGATGACATACTTGAAGTTTTTTTACACTTTGTAAATCCCATATATTTATTACATACTTTTTTTTTGCTAAAGAAAGAAACAAACTTATTTTCATATATGTAATGAGTATACATTTTTTATTTAATCCTCAATTATAAATGTGAAAATGTGTTAAGCATGTTTAATGTTAAGAAAGGACAAAGTCAAAATGAATATTATTGAAAAACTAAAATTGAAGTGGGCAGGAAGTCTAATAAGAAGCAGAACCAACAAATGGGCAAAACAGGTGGCAGAATGGTACCCAAGAGAGGGTAAGAGAAAGAGAAGAAAACCTTCGAAAAGATGGGATGAAGATCTAAAAGTAGCTGTAAGTACATTGTGGATGAGAAAAACCCACGATACAGACATGCGGACGGCCTGGGGATTGTTAATAAAGGCTTCATTATTATTATTAAAATAATAAATAAAACAAATTAGTACTAAAAAAAAAATGTTTATTTAAAACAAATAAAACGACAAGCACCATTACAGCTTTCACACAACTTTTTTTAAATGAACATTTAAAAAAATAGAGATCAAAAAAGTTATAAAAATATCACAAAGTTAAATTATATAAAAAATTATAAAACATAAAAAAATATGATATTTAATTTATATAATTTATAAGAATACCTAAAGCCAATTGTGGCGCAAAGACACAAGCGTGCGGCCTTATACGTTACAGGTTGTGGGTTCGATTCCAACTCGAGGAAATTAAATATTTTATGCTTTTACTTCCTCATTCTAGTAACAAAGCAAACCGCGCCGTTGAGTATCGACACTCAACGCTCAATGCCTTCAGAAATTAAATATTTCATAATAAATTTTTATAGCACAATACTAATATAAAAAAAAAACGTAGAATTCATTAAAAAATGTAAAAATGTAGTCCTAACTTTTATATAATGTTAAAATAAAAATTATTATAAATAGATGACTCAAATTATATTTTTTTCCATAAAAATAATTAATATCACATAATTTCTTTTCTTGTCTATTATGGCGGAACTCTACTCCGCGCCATGACTCTTTATCAGAGCGGTGTCAAACGATTATACAGTTTGTATAATTACACCTGTTATTTGGATTTAAGTAAAATAAATAAATTAGTTTTTGAGGAAGAAAAGTAAACATTTTTTATTATACATTAAATCTTTTACATTGTTACATAATTATTTTATATTGTAATATAAAATTTAAAAAAAACTATTTCATTATGCATAACTCAATATTATTAATAAATAAAAATTATAACAATATGCCGATCGAGTATATCGATATCGAGGCCGGTCGTGGCGCAGCGGCACGAGGTGTGACTGCAAAACCGACTGGTTCTGGGTTCGATTCCCACTCGAGGAGATGAAATATTTACTTAAATTTATATTTCCATTTCTTCGCTCTGGTGTCGAGGCTGAGCGCGGCGTTGAGTTCTGCCACTCAACACGCAATGCCTCCAGAATTCGGCAGAAAGTGGGGAACGGAGTGTCTTAACACTAGGTTCCCTCTGCCTACCCTGCTGTG
>JAATLQ010031355.1:0-10917 GCA_013421005.1 Heliconius erato x Heliconius himera | reverse complement strand
TCGCCTAATGGAGCTGAGGATACTGGCGCATACGCCGCTAACAAGAATATTCTTGTTATCCCCAGCTTAAAGCGAATCCAAAGCAGTCCCGGGTGGATCGCCTTGTATTCAACCGTTGCACTAACCAATCGAGAGGATAATAGCACACCTACATCTTGACAGCCCCGCTGGTTTTCTGGTACGCCGGCCCAGAAAGCGACTCGACTGCCCGGTAAATCGGTAGTGTTATTGCCCTTCCGGTAGGTCTTAGTCACGCAGACGACATCCAAATCTCTATCATCCATCACATCTAACAGTTCATTCATCTTTTCTTTCATCCCTTCTCTTACATTCCACGTAGATATTTGTAGCTCCGTCCTCCACCTCGTGGCGTATTGGGTGGCGGTCTCCAACGCCGCATTCGTCGCCACTTGACACATCATTATACCCCCATTATAACTTATGTATAGTTATTATCGTTTTGAAGCAATAAAAAATTATATATCTACTCTAGTGTATTTTGAAATCTGAAATTATTTTGACCATTTTAAAGGGCATCAAGTCCTAAGCCGCACCAGGCAACAAATACCCTAGCTACGCCACTGGCTCCACGGCAACCCCTACCACACTCAACGTGGACTTTTGCAATATCAGGGCTCTACATTCCAACCTAAATGCCATCCACAACCATCTCGAAACGGCATGGCCGGCCTTGTTATTCCTGACGGAGACTCAAATTGCCCGACCGAGCGACACAGCCTATCTTCAAAACCCCGGCTACAAAATAGAACATAACTTTATGCCTCATGCCGGCGTCGCTGTGTTCGTAAGGGAGGACCTAAGTTTCCGCCATCTTGCCTATTTTGAAGGTCGGGACCTGTCTACTGTCTGGCTCCGTTTTGACTCGGACGATCGTGCCTGACTCTACGCATGCCTTTACAGGTCCCACAGTGGTAATGTAGAAACGGATCGGCTCATGGAGCACATTTAATCGGCTATCGACGATATGCTCTCACAGATACCCTCCGCTAGTCATGATACTCGGCGATTTTAATGCGCACAATGCCAGTTGGCTTGGATCTCGCACCACCGACTACGCGGAAAGGGCTGCATTTGACCTTGCTATGGCGAACGTTTTGTCCCAATTGGTTGAGTCGACTACGCGACGCCCGGACGTGGACAACCACAATGTCTCTTTATTGGACCTTCTGCTGACTTCACTTTCGGAACGGTACCAGGTTGTCGTCGATGCCCCTTTAGGGTCCTCTAGGGGTCTCTCGTCGCGTCTGGCACTACAAGTCAGCAGATTCGAATGGGATTCGTACATTTCACTCATCTTATTCCTGGGGGCCGGTTTGCTTCTCTTCTGATGATCCTAGTACCTGTGCCGCTGCTGTTACCGACGTGGTTCTACAGGGCATGGAACTTTATATTCCTAGCACTGTAGTGCCAATAGGTGGCAAGTCACAGCCTTGGTTTGATACGTCTTGAAAGCTTGCTGTCTCTAACAAACGCGAAGTATATCAAATCTGGACCGAGGCACTGGTTACTAAGGATCCGGAGGTGAAAACTTCAAAAAGGAAGTATAACCGAGCCTCTAGGTTCTTTAAGCGGCAAATTGCCAGAGCAAGGTCCAAGCATATCGCCAAAATTGGCGAGAAGCTTGAGAGCTACCCGTCCGGAACTCATCAGTTCTGGGCACTCTCAAAGGCGGCACTTGGCAACTTTAGCCAGCCTTCGCTTCCGAAATTATGCACAGGAAATATAGGGTAAAATATTTCAAACCCATACCGTATGGGTTTGAAATATTTTACCCTATATGCTGCTTCTGTAAAATGAGCGCTGCCTCTCCTGTATAAGCATAGAGGGTTAGTAATACCTATTATTTTGTATCGATGTTAGTTTATAGTTTGATTTTGTTATTCTTAATATATTTACATAAAAATTTACATAGCGGACTAAACACAAACAACTACTGAACAATAAGGGGACGGGGAACTTTATGAGGAAGGATATCATATAAAGGGCGGATCAATTTAGGACAAGAATGTGCATATTTTTAATCACAACAAACAGTTGATACTTGTTAATTAATTTGCTTGCGAACGCTAATCATAGATAATATCGGTGACTTCTAATGTAACTAGAAAATAAGCATCGGACATCAAAATGGGTTTGGATACTAACTTTGCGTTTCTATGATCCTTAATTCAATAACGCCAAAGCGTTTTTTCTAGAATAAAAATGAAACGGTTATAATTTGGGTAAGGCCTCAGAATAGAAAGGATTTCTATATTACAATATTTGTCTCCCATTACATTCTTTTATCCTATACACCGAGCAATGAGATAAAAGGTAAACAGTCAAAAAAGGTTATTTTTTTAAGTAAAAAGTCTGTTTTTATGAAAGTCATCCAATTTATCAATCTGTAGAATTAGTTAATAATAATTATGATTTAAATTTGTGGATATCGATGAAATGATTTTTATAATGATACTTTTTAAATTTTATAAAGTTTTGAAGTGGAAAGAAACAAACACAATAATAAAAAAATTACGGTTCTTTTTATATTTAAGGCCAGGAAAAAAAAAATTAAATCTAAAAATGTTTCTATTTACCCCATTTACGGAATCATAAATACCATTAAATTATTATAATTAATTAAATATTTGACTATTAAAGACACCCAAAAGCCAACTTTTATTTTAATTAAAAATTGAGTTTTTTATTTTAATTAAAATTCAATATTGTTGTTAATTAACAACAATATTGAATTTTTTATATTTTAAAACAGATAATCCTGAACCAAATTTAATAGAAATTAAAGAGTTACATAAAAGTTTTAGAAACAATTTTAAAATCTTATACAAATATTATATAGAAATATTTTTTGTTTACTTTTTATCTCATACCAAAAGGGATGGATATACTTTATTAAGCTGAACACTATTTTTTGTATAAATGGCAGTGACGCCTGACGGCCTGATTTTTAATTTTTTTTTGCAAACCCATACGTAGTTTTCTATTGCAATTTGCACCCGCGCAGAGCTGGGACTCCAGAGGCCAATGTCTTTTTCCTCCCAAAATATTAATATTATAAATATAAATTTTTTTAGACTACTTTTGAGAAGCCGAAGTAAAGGAATATCTTCAAGATTCGATTTCTGTTGAAAAACCAACCTTTTTATTTTGGTGACGTTATGTTGAAATATTTTTATAATTAAATCAAAATAAAATTATTTTGATTTAATTACAAAATCTAATAATTAATCTTTTTTGTCTAAGATTAAGTTGGTATAAATTATACTATGTAATCTGTTGGACCTTGTTATTTTGTATAACGACGGTATCATTTATTATTTATTTCTATAATCTGTGACTTGTTTGAGTGTGCGTACTGCGTATGAACTTAGATTTGACGCAAAATAGTGATTGATAATATGAAATATGGATTGTAATAAGTAAGAGAAGTAATCTATATGGAAATTTTGACAGACATTACTTCACTGGTAACCGTTTAATCGTTACATACTATAAAGTTCTTATATACTACATAAAATTTTGGATGGTATTTGTGTGGTGCTAATGTGAATTTATTTAATGTTATGTAAAGGTATATTGTTTACAAAAGTTAAATTTCTTATTTCTGTTACAACTCACAGTGTTAAAAAAATACGGTAAGTAATTTGATTCAAGTGAATTGTTCTTAATCTTTTGTTATGAACTAAAAGAGGTTTTTTTATAATTTGTGCAGTCCATGAGCAGTAGATGTGATCAAAATGGCCGACAGCCACCGATGCCAGGGCATCCACAGAACTTATCTGATTTTGAACCTCATAACGAAAACTTGACTCAAACTGAAAATAAAAAAGATATATGTCGAAATTTTATTTGGGGCACCTGCAATAAAAATATTCAATGTAAATTTCGTCATGATCTCGATTTTGAGGAAATGAAAAAGGTGTTAAAATTTTGTCACGATTATCAAAATCCTCCTGGATGTACACGTGAACATTGTACTTATCTACACACAACAAAAGAGGAAGAGAGTTTATTTTTTGCGACGGGACAACTACCGAGAGTTCTTGCGGAGAGACACGCCAACATGTCAGCTACAGCTGCTGAAACAATACCGCAAATAGCTCTATATATACAGGAATCGCTTGTGGCACAGCCGCCTCCGCCTCCACCACCTCCAGCGCCGATGAGTGCGCCGCCCCCGCAACCTCGTGCGCCGTTGCCTGCAGTGGTACCAGTACGACAGACTCCAAATATGCTTCCAATACAACAGTTATTACCGCCTCCACCGCCGCCGACGGTTCCTTCAACTGTAGCAACATCACAAGCACAAGTAGCAATGTTCACAGGTAATTACTTTATCTTAATAAATACATGATCATGTATCATATTTGTGCGATATACTATGGGTTATTTTATTTAAAGTTTATAAAAAACTTTATTACACTTTCATTCATCAGTCCTTAGTGATGATTTTGAAGTCCCAGCAAAATATTATCAAAATAAGTTACAGGACTCATTGTACAGTTAAGATAGTCCTCCATTATCAAATGGTAGAAAGTGGGGATTGGAGTGTCTTAAAACTAGGTTTCCTCTGTCTACCTTTGATTTGATGATTTTAGCAGTATTAAATTTATAAGCTATTTATATTCCTAATGTTAAAGAGAGTCAAAGTTATAATAAATACTCATATTGTAGGAGGGCTTACTGGTAATATAAACTATAAATTAAAATCAATATATAAATAATGGTTAAAAATCATATAAATAATATTGGACCAAAGGTGTTAAAAATCTGGTTGTTCTTGCTATATACTGCCTTTGTGCATAAATATTTTTAGTGTTGTTGAAAAGATCTGCAGCTCAAATTCCTAATATTGTAATGTTATGTTGTTTTGTTTTAGCACCACCACCCCAAAACAGTGCAGTGTATGCAGTAGCTCAACCACCGCCTACAGTTATTCCCAAGTGCGTAAAAACAAAATGGAAAGTAAGAACTTGATGCAAATTTTATTCTATGTATATTAATGTGTAACATGATTTTTTAGGTTTGATGCTAGTCGCCCGCCCCCTCCAATATCTGCACATGCTCAAACTAAAAATGGTTCTCTTAAAAGAACATCTTTAAAAGATTGT
Organism: Heliconius erato x Heliconius himera; assembly: GCA_013421005.1. Lineage (NCBI taxonomy): Eukaryota > Metazoa > Arthropoda > Insecta > Lepidoptera > Nymphalidae > Heliconius > Heliconius erato x Heliconius himera. The sequence continues at coordinate 5,785 of JAATLQ010031355.1, read as the reverse complement.
GATGGTAAGATCATTTTTATTGCATTAAACAAAGTACTGAAATGTGGAATTTTTAAAATAGCGTCACAATTAAACAAGTGACATACACTTCCATTCCCTTTACTTAGCGCTCAGCGATATAAGAAACTAAAGATGATAAGCTTTAAGGAAAATTAAGCTTTAGCGAATATAAAATAAAAAAAAATGGGTAAGCTATTGAATAGCCTTACAGTTGTATGTTATGAAATATTGTTTTTTATTTGTTTCAAAATTGTAATTAAATTTATATGCATTTGCCATTTATACATTAAAGGGTAAATAACAAAATTCCAACATTCAAAATTAATGTTTATGTATGTATTGCATTCAAATAATTATTTAACATTTTACTTGATATGTTTTCCGTGTCTTTTTGCGTAAACTGTTTTAATTCTACTTTCTGTTGGCCTACAATCATGACATCCACCCTCGGAGGGCGAGAACATCTCGCACTTTGTCAGTTTTTTAAAGACGTTACTTCCGTGGCAGTACCATTGTCCCCTTTCTGGTTATTCCGGACCTGACATTTTTATTTTTTGGTCTACATTACTTTATCATCAATAAATTTTATGCTATTGTCGCCTATTCCAGTAATTTTGCGGAGTAGTCCTACGACTGAGAGTAGTATCACTGAGAATATTCTTTAAAATAGACTTCCTAGTAAGATTAATGGAAATTTTGATCCCAGTACGTTAGACCACACCAGTAGAACAAAACAATATCTGTGTGTAAATCTAATAATTTTATAGATATCGGTATTCGTTATAAATATTTTTGTGGCGAACTTGAATGTACAACTTAAGATAAAACAACAGCTTATAATCCTCCCTAAATACCTGACTCCTCACGTTCGAATTCTTAATTTTATTTGAATACTATTTTATATATAAGAGGAGACTAACATTATCTTAAATTATTGTATTTGCATCATAACAGTCAAAATTGTTCTCCAATTATTGATATATTTTGCTAGAAATCGCAATGTCACGGAAAGCGTACATAAGTTTGTGCTTGTTCTATTTAAATTTATTTGTGAATTATATAACTGTTGTGTATGGCTTGGCGATCTTTGATTTTGTTCTCAGCACAACCTTGTAAAATCAAGAAGACGGACGAGGAAAAAGACGCAGTTGCTCATTGTGAACAGTGCGTGCAACGCGAGATCAGGTTAGGCAACCTACCGAAATTCTTCTATATTGTTTGAAACTATATGTTTTATCATGATATGAAATATAAGTTCCTTTTAGTTTTATTATTAAACAAGATTACACATCTGTGGGAATATTTAGTGTTATGCAAAGCGCGTCACGTAACAAAAGTATTTCTTATATTAGCGAATTTTTAGAATGCATATTTACAGTATTCCCTTTAAAAGTGCTATAGCTTTTAAAATCTAGCATATAAGCTCCTGGTCGTTCACATTACAATGAAGTTCGCGTTTCTGGCTTTAGGTCATATTAACAACATACTGAGGCTTTGCGAAGAGGTACAACACATCATATATTTAACAAACACTAAATGAAACAACATACCTTAATATTAATTCTCTTTGCGTAAGTAAAAAATGTAAGAGCTTTGATAATTAATAAAATAAAGGGGAAATTGGGCGTCAGCTAATTATTGATAATGAATTTTTCGAAGCATTCTTAAAAATCATACATTTTCTTTAGATTTATGATACCTGTTGCTAATAACGACAAATTTGATTTTAATTTATGTATGACTGATAAAAAAAATTAAACCGTTTCACGTGGTTGTTATTGCGCGGCGATTTCAGTGTTATTACATCGTCGATCATCTCACTGGTACAGTAAATTTCAAAATGAAAATTATTAAATCAGGTACCCCACATATATATTTTTTTCTAAAAATTTTAAGATTATATTTCAATATAATTTTATAATTTCAGAGTGGAATCGTTGAGAGATAAAATAACAAAATTACAGAGAGATGAAGAATATGAAGCACTTGCTTTCAAGCAAAAGTTATTAGAATATCAAAATAGAAAAGATCTACTGAGATCACTCGTAAATCAAGACCTGTATAATCTCATCGAAGAGTACATAGAGGTAAATAAATATACCTATTTTTGAATTATATATTATTTTAAAATAAAAATTCTGTACTAAGATGCTCCAATAAGGCCATCAAATATCTTAACATAGGTAACCAAACTTAGCAAAAGCAAATAAAGAATGGTTACATTACTATTCATTTATTGTATAACTATACAAAAATAACCAACCATTTTTTTCTTAAATACACTTAATAATATTTAACAAATAATTGTGTAGTTCAAGCAGGCGAATTCGACAACGGGCTGCTAGTTTAAATCAAACAAAATATTCTTAATATTAATATTTGAGAAATTCCGATTTTGTTGGAATGGTAAATAATTACTTACTATCAGCTAAATGGAGTAGGAAGAAAATAGGTAGTTATAAATCTGGAATATATGATAATTTGCTTTTAAACTTATCCCAATTGACTTAATTTTAAAGTTAAATTATTTATTTTATTAAATTGAAACTGATGCCTATATTAATATTTTTAATTAATTATTTGAATTATTTATAGCAGGTTGTATCAAATTTGGATTTCCACGATGTCCTGGCACAATTTAATCAATCATCTACAATGCTTCCTGTAAGTTGTTTACATAGCTTTATAATATAATATAAAATTCAAGTGTTTTAGGGTTCCGTATCCCAAAATAAAAAAAATAAACCCTTATAGGGTAACTTCTATATCTGTATGTGTGTATATATATATATATATATATATATATATATATATATATATATATATATATTACCCTCCATTTGATAGATTAAGCTAAGCTAACACTTTGAAAGTATCGTAGATGCACGAAAAAATTCAAGATGGGAAGAAAGCTCACAAACTCCATTTACCTTAACTGAATTGAAGCACCACTTATCAGTGCATCAGTATGATTCAATAAATAGTCTAAAAATAAGATAATAGACTAAAAATAAGATAATATTTTTTGACATTGGAGTGACATGGGAGTAGTACGTGATTAGGGAAAGTAGGTGACGTGAAAGTAAATTGCTTACTTTAGGCAGATGACATTCAGAAAGGAGAAGACAAAGGTAAATATTTGAAATAAATTACGAAATAAAAGATAAATGGAATTATATATTGTATAAGATATAAGTGAATGAAGTGGTATATTTGGAAAAGCATAATTAGTGGAGACGGAAGATACGAAATGGATGTGGAAAGGCGTATTCTCGGTAACAGAATTATCGATGCCTTAGTTGCATTCACGAGATGGCGAAACGTCAGTATAGGATAGTAGGATATACGGAGTCAGTGTAGTGAACAGAATCCGCAATGAGATACACAGAATGTCAGCTACTAGCGAGGATATCACAATGAGAATGGAGAAGAACATGCTCAGGTGGCTTGGGCACAATGAGAGAATGTGTAATGTAAATGTAAAATGGCAAAGAAGATTTATGAAGCAAGTGTAAATGGTAAGCGTTGCTGGTTCTTCGAGAACACAGTGACTATATAGTAGAAGTCTATGTATATAGTAGAAGGTCACTAAAAAAAGGAGGGTCCTTATAATTCTTTCAAAATGTAAATTTTTTTTGCGCCATCTCTAAATGTTAAGTTACAAACCTGAAATTTAACGTAAAGGCTCTTACAACTTTAGACTATTAATTGGAACTACAAGAAACCGGTACCGGTGGTCGAATTATCGCTTTAGGATTCTATTTGGGACGTAGTTGTAAGAAGCATCTACCTGGATGTGTGATAGGAGCAGCTTCTTAATAATTTTAATATAACGTTCAGCAATATGGCATGATGACCCGAGGATGGTTCAACGTCTGAGGAGCTTTCTTCACGCTCCAGCCACTTGTGAAAATTATACTGCTTGGATGTTTGGTTTGGATTGTCAGTATAGTGGCGTTATTCTCGTGCCAAAAAGTGAGCGCTGGAGAGTATAACAACATCACCGGAAGATGTCTTCTTTATTTAGCGTACCGTGTGCGTGATCATCCTACATGGCTGCACAAACAGTAATGAGAAGAGGGATGCTCGATGGGGCGTTTGATCTTATCCTCCCAGTTAAGCGGCCCACTTGCGAAAACATCCAATGACGTTATTGTGTCTCGCTTTAGTTGCTGGCCTCTGCCACTCAACGCGCGTCTTCTACGCAATGAGATTCGCTTCGATCATCAACAAAAAGCTACGTCCGTCGTGATGCAGGGGGTTGTGGGTTCACCCACTCGAGGGAATGAATTATTATTTATTAATTCATTTCTTCGTTCTGACACCAAGACAAAAATCCGGCGTTAAGTTTCTCCACTCAACACGCAATGCTTTGAAAAATTCGGCGGAAAGTGGGAAACGCAGTGTCAACACTAGGTTCTGCCTACCCTGCTATATGCGGAGTACAGCGTGAAGCTGATAAGAAAAAGGAACAACATCGTAAACAATTTAATTTAATTTCACACAATTATAAAAGTTTTTCAACTATTAGTAACAAGTAGTTGTGACCAAAATTTAGCTTATTACTTATTTATTTTCACTCTGAACTTTATTATATAAATTTATTTTTCTTTTAGGGCATGTCTGCAGTCCCTAAACAATTTTTGATTCAACTTATGGATTACATATTTGGAAGTGGCAGAAACTTAGAATCGGTAAGTTTTTTGTACACACTTCTTGCTAAGAGTTGTTAACTCTATAATTAAACTAATACAATTGAAATTAAAGTTTTTCATATAATATAACTTTTTGTAAATGCCGATACGTTCAGATGCTGTCGTCAACGTTGAGGCTGGACGAGACGCTGCTGCAGACGCTGACGGTGCCACGACGCACTAACACTGCGCCCAAGTCTGATGTATTGCAATCCTTCCTGGACATATTAAAACAAAGTGAGAATACTGGAATTTATTAATCAAAAAAAATCAAATCAAATCAGCTTCACGCTGTATCCCGCACACAGCAGGGTAGGCAGAGAGAATCTAGTGTTAAGACATTCCGTTCCCCACTTTCTGCCGAATTCTGGAATCTGGAAGCATTGCGTGTTGAGTGGCAGAACTCAACGCCGCGCTTAACCTCGACACCAGAGTCGGTTTTACAGTCGCACTTCGTGCCTCTGCGCCACGACTGGCCTCAATTCATTAATCAACAGATCAATATGTCATTAGACGTTTTAAGATCGTTGAAACTGTGCAGAAGTCAAAATTATAGACTATATAACTATCTCAGAATTTTAAAAATAAGTAAGATATTATATTCTAAGTCTTGTCTTCTTTCTCCGAAGTTACTAAATTAATAAATGTACTCTTCTTAGATTCTTGGCTGAGCTTATTTTACACCGTACATTAACGTTATTGTTTTACAATGTACAAGTTTATTCTTTATTAAAAGGTAAAACTATATAGGTAATCCAATACAGTGAAAAGATAAAACATATTTATAATAAAAAAAATAATTTGATTAAAAACTAACTACAATGTGACTAGTTTGGACTTAGCACAAAATTTTATTTCTCAGCGAACGCACCGGAACAGGTGTCTGCAAGTGATTTCGCATCAGATATACTAAAACACGCGAGCCACAACAGCAACACGAATGGATGCCATCAGCTAACTAATGGGCTAAAACTGAACCCTCAAATGCGGACGGCGCCGCCACCTACGTACCAGTACGCGGGAGCTCCCCCTCCTCCCGCGACCCCCGCGCCCCCTTCCGCCGCCTCTGCCAGAATGTACTACCCCCCGCC
>JAATLQ010031354.1:0-10917 GCA_013421005.1 Heliconius erato x Heliconius himera | reverse complement strand
TTCGAGAAAAATTTTGTTATTTATAAATTTTTCATCCGATCGCGGCAAAATTATAAGACGCTATGAGTGACAGATGACAGCACTTCGCCACAGATTATAGATGACGAACGTCACTGCAGAAGTGAAAGAGGAAAGTATTTCGAGGATTATTTGGTAAGTCAACCATTTATATATGCAAATAGGCGAAATTAAGAGACTGCTTCTTCAATCAACGCTGTGTGTTTCGAAGTAACATAATAACTCGTTATTCGTTCCACGGTACAACTCGCGGCTTTAATCAGCGGTTGTCACAACTTTGTATTAAATCAGCAAGTTTGCAATTTTGTTTATATGTTACGTATTAACAATCGATTTCACAATTAATGTGAAATCGATTTTATTAATTATTTTTATGGCTTTAAAAAGTCTTCATAATTATTCTACTAATTAATCTAGAAAAAGTTCATGTATTTTAAATAATGGATGTAACTGATGCAATAAAATATATAGATACAGCCGGATACAGCGTGAAGCTGGTTTATTTTTTATTTACATTCCGTTCCCGATTTTCGCGTTTTCTATCCAGACCACTTACCTCAACATCGAGTGAGATACTTCCACTGTTGAAATTAATATCAAATCTTAAATTCGGTGGAATCGCGACGACCTGATGGATATAATCTTCATTTAATGTATTAAGCATTAGCTCTCTCTCTCTATCTCTCTCTCTATCTCTCTCTCTCTCTCTCTGATAACAAGACAAAGTGCGGCGCTGAATAACAATAAATAACAATAAAAGAGTTCAGAGCAGGGTAGACAGAGAGATTCCAGTATTAAGTGCCACGCACTATCAAGATAGAGATCGAACTAGATCGATCGAAGATAGAGATCGAACACTTAATACTGGCTCAAATGCTATCCCACTTATTAAACAACAGTATCTAAATAAACGTTATCTTTTATATACGATAAGCTTCTCAGAATTTAGATTAGAATTTAATTTACAATCAGTTATATTCAAGACAGAAATACCAAGATTCAAGGAATCAGTGATGAGATCGCTTTTGAATTGCTACAGCGCTGTACAGATAAATGTTGTAGTAATATTTTCATTTAAGACGTTGAAAATAGTTTGAAATTCTAATGCTAATTTTGAGATATTTTACTGCTAAATAAGTTCTACAATTACAGTATTATGCAATATTCATCAAACTAAAAAACTACTTTTTTTCAGATTCACGTTGTATTCCACATGTAGTAGAGTAGACATAGAGAGCCTAATGCAGAGAGACTCCGATGCTCACTTTCCGTCAAATTCTTGAGGCTTTGCGTATTAAATATTTCATTTCCTCGAATAGGAATCGAACTCACAACCTGTCGCGGTTACAGTTACATGATTATGTCTCTACGCCATCGTTCCTAAGGTGATCAACCAAACAAATTTTTCAGCTTTGTAATATTATACAGATGCAGATGAAATAAGAAAACAATATATAATAAACATTTTAACTCACTATTTATATTGAATGACAAAAATAATAAACTTTATTAACTAAGGCTGGTCTTTATAAAAATCTTCCTTAACGCTTATTAAATCATCGCTAATTCTCGAGTCTTATTTAAAATGAGAACTTCTTTTTAAAATCTTTTTATTTTGCAAAGACTTCTTTGCTCATTATTCTTTTATGTTTCAAGTGAAGATATTTTTAAGTTACTTTTTATTTATTTAATAAGTATACATATTTAATTGAATATAAATTAGAATTGACTTGAGGCCATCGTGGTGCGACAGCACAATATCTGAATGTAAACGCTGTGATTTTGGGTTCAATAATCAATTCCCACTCGAGGAAATTATTTTAAGAGGTAAATATGCTACAATAACCTTACTAGCCACATATTAAAATTGGTCAAAAAGTAGATACCATAGTCTTTACACTGGGGTTTTTTGTTTACACCCAAAAATATTATTTCTATATTAATACTAGAAAAAATTCTATAAGAAAATCTTTATATTAAAGCTACCAGTATTAAAGATCGCTATTTATTTTCCGCAGATTTTTGATTTAATGATATACTAATAATATATAATTATCATCTACGTGAAATACGAAATATGCCATATTATGGTACAGTAAAAAGATAATATATACAATAACAAATTCACGCTTTTTCCCGCATAGAGGAGGAGTAAAGGAAACAATTTTTTTACGAACCTTGTGTAAGTTTCGAGACATTATGTATTGAGTTGCGAAATTTAACACTGCACTTTTTCGAATCTTAACCAGAGCCAGGAATATTTTGCATTTAAATATTCACCATAACCAAATTTGAGGCCACCACTCCTGTTTTTATTAATACACAAGAATAGTAGTTATTTTGTTTTTATTATTGTTATTTAATATTTAAGAATCTTAATAGACTTGGCTGATTGGAAAGTGAGCGCCAGCATATCCAGCTAAATTATAAAGCTGGAAGCGCGCAACATATATATAACACCGTTTCAAACTACTTTTAAGCTCTTTATATTTCATAAACCAATTAGTCTACATGGATGTAATTAAGTACATTAATTTAAACCTGCTAGGTAGTAATGTATGTAAAATTTCAACAATTTAACTCAAACAAGGATAAATTTCAAGCCATAAAACCTGGTGTTAAAAAATAGCCAAGTCAAGTTCAAATTTAATAGTTCAGTACAAAATGGAAGAATAAAACCTGTAGGTAAAAAATTGTCGAGTGAAATTTAGAATTTGAATTTTATTCTGATTGAACACATAACTCGGCACCCATATAAATCTTCCATTCTTTTGCCGTTGAAGTCGAGAACGACCTATTACTTAACATGTAACTTGGCACTCATTTCACATTTACGTTTTTGATGGGATTAAAAATATATTACAAAATACACCATATTACTCTATATCTATATCTATATCATACAAAACATATCATATTAGTTTAATAAAGACGTAGCATTATTAATCTGCAATAATAAGTTTTAGTTAAGAAATAGTAATTAGTCTATAATGAATCATCAAAGTTTCTCTACGCGATTAACGGCACGTGACGTGGCTTTATAACAGCGATACATTAGATACAGGTATTTATTTCTTAATTTATACTCTATACTATTATTATATATAAAGAGGAAAGATTTGTTCTGTGTATGTTTGTAGTTAATAAACTTAAAAACTACTGAACCGATCACTGAGTAACATTATCACTGAGTAATAACTTAGATCCCAGGGCCGCCCGACCTACGTCATTTTAGCAAAGCTGAAATTTTGAGGACTTATTAAATATTTTACTTCCTTCCCTTGGAAATCGAACACACACTTGTCGCATTTAGTTTCACACTTGTGCACCTGCACCACGTCTGGCCTCAATTTGGAAAAAAGATAAAAAAAACGTCATGGCACAGTGGTAAAGTGTGTGTGGTAAAGTGGTTAATCGCGGCATTTGTAGGGTCATCGTGCCGCTGCTCCACGACGGCCTTTAATTAAATTAAATATTTTAAATTTTAAAATAATATTATAATTGAAATCCTTAATAAAAAACAATTAATTGAAAAACATTAGAGTTCCTTATTGTATAAGATTATCTTATACGTAATACTAAATTACCTTGTATACAACTTCTACACTATTTAATTTTTATTTAGCTAAAAAGGCAAAAAGAAGAACGATTAAATAAACCAGCTTAACGGGATAACATAGAAAGTGAAAATTTATTGAAACTAAAATTAAACGTTAATGAAAACAAAGCGTTATTATAGTACAAATACCAAGTACCTAGTACTTGTATGCTAATATCTCGCTATTAAAGCATGTCATTCTGGAAAAATAGGAAAATAGAGACATTTATAAGCAGTCTTTTATTGCTATACTGCATCACGTTGATGATGATGTTGATGTTTCGATTTAACTCACTGTATCCGCTATAATAGTTACCTCGGAAACTTAGAATATTTCATACATAAGTTTTAGTTACTTCCACCATATTATATATTGACCATTTTACAACCATTGATGCATACTTTATAATCGCATTATAAACAACCTGTTGAATACCTCGTGACTATGAATACAGTTCATATTTCGTGAAATAAATTATTACTTTGTGATTTGTATCTATGTATTTATGAAGATATTAATAGAAACTTTCATGACGCAGTTTGACAGTAAATGCGATGGTTGTAAGTGTATTCAACTTGGGGTAATCTTTTTTTTTTCATTTCCTGGCTTTGGTAGCAAGACAAAGTGTGGGGTTAAGTTCCGCCTCTCAATACGCAAGGTCTCGAAAATCACCTTTCTGATCGATTAAATAATAATACTTTTACCCACTAAGTAATAAGTAGTCAATTATTAAATTCCTTTTGTGAAAATAAAAAAAAGAATAAGTAAAAATAAAATTTAAAGAATTTAAAAAATTAATAAACTACTACTTAAATTGTAAAAAGTTGTGGCGCCATTTTAATGTAAATCACTGAAGTCGTGCAAAAACCGAGCTGAACTTACTTCGAATTCATTTAGACTGCAGTTGTCACTATGCAAATACACGTTCCATTGTTAATATTGGATAACTAATGAATAGATGAGAAAAGTAATAAAAGGTATTTAATTTCATTATTTATTCATTTCATTAACTACAGTTGAGGCCAGTCGTGGCGCAGGGGCACAAAGTGTGACTGTAAAACCGACTGGTTGTGGGTTCGAACCCACTCGACGAGATGAAATATTTACTTATATTTATCCATTTCTTCGCTCTGGTGTCGAGTGTCTTAACACTATGTTCCCTCTGCCTACCCTGCCGTGTGTGGTATACAGCGTGAAGCTGATTTATTTTTTATTTAACTGATGCTTTATCCTGCATATATCATGGTAGTCTAAGGGAACCTAGGGGACCAGAGCATAGGGAATGAAGTTAATTCATTGTCTTCAAATGTGCATTCGGTGTGTAATATAAATGTTAATGCCCCGTGAGCGACGAGCGCGCGTACTCTACCTCTATATTTGCCTAATGAGACGTTAGACTTTATAAATCACAGTGGATTTCTGCTGTACCTGCCTTTACTATCTGTCTAGTGTATCATGATTTTGCTCATAGGTTTAAATCCCGTTACGTAAAAATGTTAAAATATTTTTTAAAAAGTATTATTCTTTTCTAAGTGTGGGATTATACATTGAAAATGTTATATTATCTTTAAAAGAGCTCGGAATTTCGATTAGGTTTCCTCTACCAATCTTGCTTTAAATATTTAAATAAGAACTTTTTTATGTACAACAGAAAAAAAAATATATTTTTTTTAAAACAGATTCAGAGAACAAGCAATTCTTTTTTGTTATTGTATTTGTACATGGCACTAGCAATTTATTTAAACAATCTTATACTAGTCCACTATCTATGTAGGTTAATTACAGTATTAGCCAGCAACGTCTCAGGAGTAAACGCTCGGCTTTTATATCTTAGCGCACAGCATTGAATTTGTTCGAAATAACACGGTGTTCAAATAAATTTTATACGTAGTAACGTACGTAAATAGCACTGAGTTTACTTTACTCGAATAAATTTATTTGTTTCGTAAATAAAATAATTGGATTAATGTTTTGAGTAAATAAATGAAAGATTAGGTATATATAATTATTTTTAAATTATTTTATAATGATTTGAAGCGTGGCGTTGAGTTCCATCGCTGCGGCTGGGCGGTGCATAGGAAACGGTGTGTCTTAAAACTAAGGTGTCACTGCCTTCCCTAATTCACCACTATATTCTACAACGTCGCGCGTTGCCTCGTCACCATACGAAATAAAGATATTAAATACTTCATTTTCACGAGTGGGAATCGAACCCACAACCTGTCGCCTTTACAGTGACACGCTTCTGCTCCTGAGTCAAGATTGGCCATAAGCCCACCCTGCTATCCGAAAAGATGCATTAAATTGCTCTAAATAATAATTGCTATTATTGATTAGTTAGTTATACTAAGATACATCTATTAGTACTTAATTGATATTATTAATCAATAAAATATATATTTAAACATTGAATCATCCCTAAAAATTTGTTTTATATAAGAAATATCTATAGGTAAAGAAAATAAAAAGAAATTTGTTATTCCATCATTAAGAAGTTATAGTTATATAGTTTTATACTACTTAATAATAAATAGCTTTAGATGTAGTTAAATTATAACCAAAGCTTAAACTAAGTTTAAATTCAATAATATTTTAATTAGAACCGTAACCGATGTAAACGTCTGTTACCACTTGCGGCAGTCAACCCGATAAATATATTTAACGACCTCCTCCTCCTCCTTTACTTTGAGTAGATCTAAGATCTGCTTTAAAGTCTAGTCACGTATAAATATCTAACTTGGCTACGAGTTAAATAAATTATTGTTTAAATTTCTAGGATATTGAAATAATTGTGCTTGAAGTGATATATAAAAGGTTTTATATTTAAACTGATGGCAAATTAAATATATTGAAATATATATTAACCGTCGTGGCGCAGTGGCAGCAGAATAGTTGTGGGTTTTGAATTTATTTCATTTTCCCACTCTGGTAGACGAAGTGCGGCGTTGAGTTCTGCCACTTAACTTAAATTTCATATTGTAATATACATATGTACATACATAAATGTGATCGGACCTGGACTGCACCTTATTGTCCAATTGAATCCAAAAGCTAATTCATATGCCGTCTGTATCTGTAAACTAGTTTAATGAATTTTAAAAATTTTCTTAAGTATTTAAACAAGAACATATTACTGAATTTACTAAGGTGCATGAAATATAACAAAGAGGTGCGGGTTGAGTCCTGTTATTTTCATATGTTTTCATAAAAAAAATTAAAATATCATAATTTATTGTTCTAGGAATTAAAAAAAAATTAACTTCACGTTGTATCCTGCACACAGCAGGGTAGGCAGAGGGAACCTAGTGTTAAGACACTCCGTTCCCCACTTTCTGCCGAACTTTGGATGCATTGCGTGTTGAGTGGCAGAACTCAACGCCGCGCTTAGCCTCGACACCAGAACGAAGAAATGGAAATATAAATTTAAGTAAATATTTCATCTCCTCGAGTGGGGATCGAATCCACAACCAGTCGATTTTACAGTCACACTTCGTGCCGCTGCGCCACGACTGGCCTCATAGAACGCTAGGCTCCTCCTCTGTTAACCTGCTGTCTGTTATATGCGACATACAGCATGAAAATATCCTTTTATATCTACTTATAATTAGGTAGTATGATAACAACGTTGAATTAATTCACCCCGGTTAGGTGTCATACAAATAATATAGAAAATTTTACTATAACACTAACTTGACACGTTCAGCTATTGTTAAACTTTTTAATGGTTGTTAAAACTTTTGTTACTAATGACGTCAAATGATTCTTTTTGTAATATTTATATAACGTAAGTAATATTACTGTAAAAATAACATGAATTTGCATTTGGAACATGTAAATAAGTTTATTTACTTGCGTCGCCGTTATCGCGGCGTTGAGTTCTGCCGCTCAACACGCAATGCCTCTAGAATTTGGCAGAAAGTGGGGAACGGAGTGTCTTAATACTAGGTTCCCTCTGCCTACCCTGCTGTGTGTGGGATAAAGCGTGAAGCTGATTTGATTTAATTTTTTAAGTAAGTAAGTACAGCTAGGTATATAAAGTGCGGTATTTAATTCAATCCTTGTGCAATCATCAATCCAGTATTTCCAAAATAAAACAAACATTACGTGTAAAAAAAGTTCAAATATGGATATCATAATCAGAACTTAATCAAACTTTTATCAAACTACCTTTGAAAAAAATTATCAGAGTCGGTTGGGTTGATATTGGGTTATTTTGTCTTTGGAATTATGAAAATGCAACCTAAGATTTTAATAATTTTTACATTAGAAATCTTAAGTAGGTACGTTGCAAATATACACTATAGGTATATTAAAACACGAACGTAATTCAATGTATTCAGCAAATAATTCATTAGTTTAAGCGGGCGAAGCCGCGAGCGGGTCGCTTGTATAGAATAAAGTGCTTTTTTTAAACTTTAAGCCAATGTAGCGCTGAGATAGCGCGTCTGCCTGTAAATGCGACGGTCGTGGGTTCGATTCCCACTTAAAGATATGAAATAATTTTATTTATTCTCTCTTTCAAACTTGGTGCGGCGTTAAACTCCGCTTTTAAACACGCAATGCCATAAAAATTGAGCAATCGATAGGTAACAGAATGTTTAAACACTATGTTCTATTTACCTATAGGAAAAAATATTTGAAAAGTGTTTAGTAATTTAAAAGAATATAAAAAAATAATTTTGAGGCCAGTCGTGGCGTAGCGACACAAAGTGTGACTGTAAATCCGACTGGTTGTGGGTTCGATCCCCACTCGAAGAGATGAAATATTTACTTAAATGTATATTTCCATTTCTTCGCTCTGGTGTAGAGGCAAAGCGCGGCGTTGAGTTCTGCCGCTAAACACGAAATGCCTCCAGAAATCGGCAGAGAGTGGCGAACGGAGTGTTTTAACACTAGATTCCCTCTGCCTACCCTGCTGTATGTGGGATACAGCGTGAAGCTGATTTTTTTTTATGATAAAAAGAATTTTATGCGAACAAGTATTTGGCCAGACTATTAGAATTAGTATAAGGGGTGTAAGGGAGTACGAAACCATCTCAGTACTCTCAGTCAACCTCACCTGCACGTGGTGCACCCTGCCAAATAACGAACGAGGCTCTGGCGACCGATTAATGGCGGTATAACCATCTCATTTAGACGTAGCTAAAATATTAGACTGGTAACGGGCAGCAGCGTTACTGGTGCGAGAAGCTACGTTCTGCGATCACCAACACGCATGCCCAGCGTGGTGATTACGGGCAATATCCTTTATGGCACAGTACAACCACACACAAAGGCCCTCAGTTCCCGGTCGCTCCGCTATTCCAAGCCAAGGTGGCGGCTCTGGTAACGGCGGAGCAGGGGGTGCTAAGAATCCCCGGGTTACGGTAGGCCGCCAACACCAACTGACTCTGGCTACGTATAACGGACGCACGCTACGGCTCGACGAGCATCTAGTGCAGCTTGAGGAGGAGCTGACTAACATAAGATGGCACATCTTGGGGTTATGCGAAGTCCGACGAGAGGGGGAGGATACCGTAACTTTAGAGTCAGGTCATCTTATGTATTTCAGAGAGGGAGACCAACGATCCCAAGGCGGTGTTGGGTTTATGGTCCACAAGACTCTGTCTGACAACGTCATAGAAATATCAAGTGTGTCGACAAGGGTAGCGTATCTTGTGATTAGACTTACCAAAAGATATAATCTTAAGGTAATTCAAGTGTATGCACCGACTTCAGCACACTCAGATAATGAAGTGGAAGAAATGTATGAAGACATTACAAAGGCCTTACATACCACTCAAAAGGCCCATTTTAACGTTGTCATGGGGGACTTCAACGCCAAAGTGGGAGTACAATCTAACAGAGAATCGGTAGTAGGACCACATGGATTTGGAAGTAGGAATCACAGGGGGCAAATGCTCATCAACTTCCTGGAGAAAGAGGGGCTGTTTGTAATGAACTCTTTCTTTAAAAAACATCCTAAGCGGAGGTGGACGTGGCAAAGCCCTGACGCTGTGACACGAAGTGAGATAGATTACATTATAGCAGACAAAAGACGAATATTTAGAGATGTCTCCGTGGTCACAAGGTTCAACACCGGGAGTGATCATCGTCTTGTACGAGGCACTCTAAATATTCACTACAAACTCGAACGCCTACGTCTCATAAAATCTACACTTCGGCCACATCTACTTCAAACTGCTGCTGGGTCTGAAACATTTCAGTTGAAACTGGAGAACCGATTTGCTGTCTTGGAAACTACAAGCGACGTTGATATTGACCACGAACTCGACCAAGTGATGGGAATCCTTCGTGATGAAGGGACGAAATTCTACCAGACGCAAAACTCCAGTAAGAAATCCAAACTTTCGGTAGAATCCCTACGATTAATACAGAGGCGACGTGAAAATCCTGCTGGCACTTCGTCAGATTTGAATAAAAAAATATCAAAACTGGTAAGGCGCGACCTCCGAAGCTCCAATACACGTTTTATAAAAGAAGCGATTGAGCAAAATCGGGGGTCAAAAGTCTTTGTACGACGGTTGGGTCGAAGCCATCTTACAAAGTTAACCACTTTTAGTGGAAAAATTGTCACCTCTAAGCCGGACATTCTTGCGGAAGTTGAGAATTTCTACGGTAAACTTTATGCCTCAAAAGCGTCCCGTCCTCAGCCCGATCTGGGCGATCCCAGAGCCACTCTATCCCGCCACCTCTCAGAAAACTTGCCGGAAGTAACACAGGACGAAATTTCGATTGCCTTGGGGCAGCTTAAAAATGGAAAAGCTCCCGGAGAAGACGGAATAACGACGGAATTACTAAAAGCTGGCGGAAAACCTATAATTACATGTCTCTAACGTATTTTTAATTCCGTCTTGTTTTCGGGAAAAATTCCAAAGGCATGGGACAACGGTATTGTCGTCTTGTTTTTCAAAAAGGGAGACAAAACATTATTGAGAAACTACCGACCAATTTCCCTGTTGAGCCATGTCTATAAGCTGTTTTCTAGGGTCACCATGAATCGTCTTACGCGTAGACTTGACGAATTTCAGCCTGCCGAACAGGCCGGATTTCGTAAAGGTTTTGGTACAATAGACCATATTCACACGGTACGGCAGATTATACAGAAGACCGAAGAGTATAATCTGCCCTTGTGCCTAGCGTTTGTGGACTATGAGAAAGCCTTCGACACCATTGAAATCTGGTCTATTCTTGAGTCCTTGCAACGGTGCCAAGTCGATTGGCGATATATAGAAGTGTTGAGAAGCCTTTATAATGCAGCGACTATAACCGTCCAAGTACAAAATCAGCAGTCTAAACT
>JAATLQ010031353.1:108165-119080 GCA_013421005.1 Heliconius erato x Heliconius himera | reverse complement strand
ATACAATTATTAAATACAGTCGCGAGGTAAGGAGCAACAGCGTCTATTATATGACTAATTAATTTAACAGAAATTCCCCATATATCTGATGTTTTCTTAATATCTAGGGACTTGAATGTCTTAACAATGTCTCTTGAGTTGACCACTTTAAATTTAAAATCTATATCACATTTGTTTACGTTCTCCTTAAGTAAAGATTCAGCGACTGTCGTGGAAGATATAAGTGTTTTGGTTGTGGAGACTGGAATATCAGCAAAGAATTTTTCAAAAACACTGGCAACTTCTTGGTCCGAGCTGGTTAAGCCATTGTCAATTCTTAATTTAAATTCATAATTGCAATCCCTGGCTTTTCCAGTTTCACAATTTATTATGTCCCATGTCATTTTAATTTTATTAAATGAGTTTTTAATCTTGTTTTTAATATGTAACGATTTTGCCATGGAACATACTTTTTTAAATAATTTAGAATAAGATTTAAGATAATTAATAAATGTTTCACTATGGTTATACGTTTTCTCACTATAAAGTTCATATAACCTTTGTCTACTCTTATGAATTCCCACAGTCGCCCAATCCTTGAATGACAAGAAACTCCTGGAATTGACTGTTCTAGAAGTAAATATAGCTTTGAACTCACTCTGTATAACATTGAAAAAATTCTCATATAGTAAATTGGGCTTATTACTATGTTTTAAATATTTAAGTTTTGTTGTTATATTACTTCTAAACTTTTCTATACGACTAGTTGTCATCGGTATACAAACAATTTTTTTATTTTTATCAATTTTTTTTTTGCCAAGGTGAAAGGAAAGAAGTACTATCGATAGAAATTGAATTTGCGGTACTTTTATTATTATTTTAAATTTGTAAACGCGATGATCGATTCATATATTATTTATCTGGTACGGATCGGAAATCGGTACTCCAGTAAAATGTGGCATCTAACATTCGATTCTCTTTAGCTCCCCTACTATGTGGCTATAAGCGGGAGAAAGAGAAAAAGTAAAAAAAATAAATATTTGTAAAAACAAAAACCCCGACTGTAGAAACATAAACAAACCCAATAGTTTATTAGGATTAACAGTCGGAACCTCTTTAAATTATGCGGGATTCCTGGTAAAGATTTTATTGAATGAAGAATTACTTAAAGGTCCCGACTGATAATCCTAATAAACTATTGGGCTTGTTTATTTTCTTTTTAGTTTTCTACAGTCGG
This sequence comes from Heliconius erato x Heliconius himera, assembly GCA_013421005.1. Taxonomy (NCBI): domain Eukaryota; kingdom Metazoa; phylum Arthropoda; class Insecta; order Lepidoptera; family Nymphalidae; genus Heliconius; species Heliconius erato x Heliconius himera. The sequence continues at coordinate 117,864 of JAATLQ010031353.1, read as the reverse complement.
GGTTTTTGTTTTTACAAATATTTTTTTTTATTTTTTACTTTTTTGTTAGGATTCATTGTGGTAATGATAGTCATGATATACCTTATTGAAATCCTCGTATTGAGTTCTTTAATTTGATACACATATTGTGGTATTTGAAACGAAAAAAAATTTTTTCACTAAGTCCAATGGCGTCCTACAGCCGTCATGATTGTTTTTTTTTAACATCACCTATCTAAGAACACTTGGACTGCTAATACGAATCTAAAGATATCTCAAATATGTAAATCCGTTGAGCAGTTCTGGAGATATGAGGTAATAAAGAATATGACATACATACATCTTGTATACGCGCGAAAAACATAACCCTTCCTTAACAGTCGGGAAAAACTATAGATATACTGCCATAGTGTAGTTTAGGTAAAAAGAAATTATTAATAAGTCATTGTGTTCTCCATTTTTGACTGTCAGATGAAGAAACAAAATAAATTTTACTTAATTATCTCTTAATTTATTATGAGGAAATTCGTGGCTCAGCAGCACGAAGTGTGACTATAAAACCGACTGGTTGTGGGTTCGATTCCCACTCGAGGAGATGAAATATTTACTTAAGTTTATATATCCATTTCTTCGCTCTGGTTCGAGGTTAAGCGCGGCGTTGAGTTCTGCCACTCAACACGCAATGTCTCCAGAATTCTGCAGAAAGTGGGGAACGGAGTGTCTTAACACTAGGTTCCCTCTGCCTACCCTGCTGTGTGCGGGATACAGCGTGAAGCTGATTTTTTTTTTTTTAGAATATAAAACCCTAATCATATAGCTAACCTATTTAAAATTTATCTAAAAAGAACTTTTCCATAGTATTTTCGTCGCACTTTCTTAGAAATAAGAAAATATTAATCTGGTCATTACTATCACAACATAATTCTTATAAATAATTACTTACCAGTCGTGGTGCAACGGCACGACGTGTGACTGTGAAACCGACTGGTTGTGGGTTCGATCCACACTCGAGGAGATGAAATATTTACTTAAATTTATATTTCCATTTCTTCGCTCTGGTGTAGAGGTTAAGCGCGGCGTTGAGTTCTGATGACTCCAGAATTCGGCAGAAAGTGGGGAACGGAGTGTCTTTAACACTAGGTTCCCTCTGCCTACCCTTCTGTGTACGGGATACACCGTGAAGCTGATAAAAAAAATACTTTAAGTGATTAGAGACGACAAGCATATTTAAAAGTAGGTCTCTATTAAAATTTTATATCTAAAGGAAAATATGATAGCCTATGATACTTGCTTCCAATTACTTTAACTAATTAATTACTTGTTTTCCTCTAACGTAACATCAGCATACTTTTTACTTAATGAAGCGAATAAAGTACGACCACTTATAAGCTAGGGTTGAAACAAAATTTAGTTTCTGTATAAGAGTAAAAAAAATCTAGTTCATATCACACGTATTTAGAAAAAAAATATTCGTCGTGTAATTGGAATCTACAACAGAGTTAGTTAGCAGGATTTATTTAGTACGTGAAAAATATTCTTTTTTTGTTTTCTTTTTTGTATCGTATATGTACATTGTTAGAGTTTATTTTTTAACATATTTGATATAAATGATGGTTTGATTCTTTAAAAAAAAAATTCTGCTTAGATCGTTTCTGAGACAACAAGCGATATTCTAAGTAAGTTCGACTTACGCCCAATATTAATAACCTATCTCCAACGTCAATCTTAAATTGTTTCATATATCTATCCAATCTAGAGATTGCATAGATATATGAAACAATCTAAGATTGACGTTGGAGATAGGTTATTAATATTGGGCGTTAGTAAGTAAAGAAATTGTACAATAAATAATTTTATAACATTAAATAATTATTATTTTCCTATATTATTAATTAATTTGCTCGTACCAGCCCTGCTTCGAATACCAATTTCTAAATGAGCCGTTTTCTCGTGAGTACCACTGTTTTTCTAGCATTTTAACGTAAAAATCCAGATAATTCGCCCGATTTGGCAGTATCAATGAATGAAGGTCGTTTCTTGCCAATTCTCATGAAAGTACTATATATGTGTAAATTTAGTGGTAACTTGCTGATAAAATTAAACTTAGGTTTTTACTTTATGAGAATTATTTGTGAATGCTTACTTCTAATTTTTATTATGTTTTATGAAAAGTTAGCATTTATACCAATTTTTTGGATAAAATCTACGGCTATATTCATATATTTGTAAATGTTTATGAGTTGGATAGTAATTTAATAATTAACTAAGGTTAATGTTATAAGATTATTATAAGAAATATTTTGAATCTATAAATAGAATTCGCTTAGACTTAGTCGAATCAGATTAGACATTGCTGACTTTCTTTGATGAATTAAAATTTTAGGGATATACTTAAGTTACAGTAGAAATTGAAATAACTAAAAGAATAGAAGAACTAAAAGAAAGAAACGCAGAATTGATGGCAAGATAAGTTGGGGGAGACCTCGGCTAATTTTAGAAAACCTAGTATCTGTGATACTGGTGAAGGTCACGTAAAAAGCATGAGGACCTCCCGGAGGACATGCACAAAGAGGTTGATAACAGTGGACGAACCGAAAGCGACAGAACCGTTTGTTGCTCTGTCCTCTCTGGCTACTCCCCTAGGGTACCAATAAATACCAATATAGCAACAAACAAATTCGAATTCGCTACCAACAATCACATTTGGTTCAAATAACAAACATCCTATTTTTATAAGCGTTGCTAAATAAATTTATAACAAGGTCTCGCCCAAGGACAAATGCAAACCGCCATGTAATTAACAAAGCTACACGGCTCTCGTTCCACCGGACAACGTTTAACGGTTGATGACAGCCCACGGGCGATGCTTTCAAACAAAGGACTACTGTAAACTGGACCGCAGGGGAGACGGCGTGTGGTACAAGCGTACAAGCAGTGATATATAAGAAAATTGCGTTATTATTTGGTCTGTAGTATCTCAATTGAAAAGTATATGTTATATTGAATTTATAAATAATTAAAAAGTAGTTATAGAATTATTTTTATTTGCCTAAATAAATATTGATAAATCATAGTAAACGTATAACGTATTGTACGGTTACAAAAATTTTGCTGCATGTATCAGTCAATCTGTACTCGTATTCTCACGTCTAGGCCAGAGGCGTCTACGTCTCACAGGCAATAACATGTCTAGTCTTTCACAGATTACTGGGTCCCGCATGATTTGAATGGTCCTAGGTTATATACGATCAAATAGTTCGAGCTGATCCGCAGTATCAGCTCAGAGATGAGAACAATAATCCATGTGAAGCCCTAACCTAAGCCCTATACATTGTCAACCAGTGTTGTGACAATGACATCCAGTTTCCTCGAGGACAACCTGGTCTTGCTTTCCGGATCTGATATTATTGTTATTAATTGCTATTATAGCCATATTTTTTATATCATAATTCCGAATTCCCAAAACACTGCGTATTGAATGATGGAACGCCACGTTTTGTCTTGTTATCAAACCGGGAAAATGAAAATATTAAATAATACATTCCCCCGATTGGGAATCGAACACATGACCGTCGCGTCACTCGCTGTACCACCTTGGCCTCAATAAATATTTAAATTATTAAATATAGCTGAAACCGGACACAATATGAATAATAATTCGTATCTTAAACCATCGCTTAAGCTTGTACTATGGACAGCGTGACACCACAACGACGAAGCCACACCTGGTGGAATTTTACCGCGGTCATGAGAAAGTTTTATGAGTAAAAGCTGTATTGTTAGGGAAATTAATGTTTTACGACGTATAAATACTCCTCTATACCCTTGCCTGAAGCTCTTTTAATTGGTGATTCTTCTTTAATAATGGATGTTGGTTAAAAATATCTTTTAAGTGTGCACCTAGACTATACTAAGATCTAAGAATATGAAACATATTTACATATTCGTATAATAAAAACTAAAGTAAAATGTCTAATTTTTTTCAACCACAAAATAAGAGTACTCCGAATATTGTAATATTCTTTTATTATAGTTATACAAGCGTGCAAGTTAAACAAATCACTTTGGTATTGTGAAAAAGTAAATAAAAAAATATTTATATTTTAATATCATGATGAATGTGGTGTGCACGATAGTTATCGGCTAAAATTTCACTCGGGGGAAAATTTATAATTAATAACATATTATGTTATATATAGATGACACGAATAGACAAAGTATGGTGAAGGCCAGTCGTGGCGCAGGGACACAATCGCGTGAATGTAAACGTGACAGGTTGTGAGTGTGATACCCACTCAGCGAAATGAACTATTTAATATTTTCATTTCTTCGCTTTGGTGTCGAGGCAAAGCTTCCAAAATTTGGTGGAAAGTGGGGAACGGAGTGTCTTAACAGCGTGAAGCCAAAAAAATGGTTTAAGTGCCACTATATACACTATGTCATGTGCAATAATCCCATAAAAACAGAAAAAAAAAAGTTGAATCTGCCTAACTTTTTTCTATGTACGCCTAAAGTACCTACGTGTAATTAGCAAAGACTAAGAGGTTATTTCAGTAATATTGATAGATGTGGTGATTGTGATTAATGTTGTTATATATTTTGTTAAATGTTATGATAAGTACTTACCAACTTCTTAGCTTTTCTAAGAAATAAACCACAACATATTTTTCAATATCGTGTGGTGTGTAAATAAAATAATAACGTTATGGATTAGGGTCAGTCATGGCGCAGGGGCACAAGCGTATGACCGTACAAGCCACAAGTTGTGGGCCCGATTCCCTCCACACACAATACCTCCAGAACGCGGCAGAAAATGGAAGGCGGAGTATCTTACCAGCTCCCTCTGCCTACCTGGCCACATACGGGATACAGTAAAGCTAAAGCTAAAAAATATAAATCAAAATTACAGTAGCACAAACCGACCTTCGAACTGTTCAACGATCGCCACACAGGCTGTTCCAGCGACAATCCAAATTAAAAAGTTCATTACATACAAATAACAGTTTTAACCTTAAATTTAATGTTTATTATATATATAGGTCAAATGGAACATTCATTAATTAAAGTGTCATAATGGCGATTAAATTTTACGGATGAGGAACGACACGACGAGTCGCCTCGTAAATACATCAGCGGTACACCGCAGCTCACAAACTTGTGCGCCACAATGTACAATAAATTATAACGTTACACTAAATAACGTTATTAATTAATTTGTATTACGTCAGTTTCACATTGTATGCAGAGGCAACTTAGTGTTAAGACACTCCGTTACCCACTTTCTGCCGAATTCTGGAGGCATTGCGTGTTGAGTGGCAGAACTCACGCCGCGCTTGTCCTCGACACCAGAGCGAAGAAATGGAAATATACATTTAAGTAAATATTTCATCTCCTCGATTGGGGATCGAACCCACAACCAGTCGGTTTTACAGTCACACTTTGTGCTCCTGCGCCAGTCGGGACCTCTTAAATTATGCGGGGTTCCTGGTAAAGATTTTATTGATTGAAGAATTACTTATAGGTCTGTTAATCTTAATAAACTATTGGACTTGTTTACTTTCTTTTTAATTTTATGCAGTCGGGATTTTTGTTTTTACAAATATTTTTTTATTTTTCACTCTTTCGTTAGAATTCTTTATGGTAATCATAATCACCTTTTTGAAATCCTCGTAGTAAGCTACTTAATTTGAGACCCATATTGTGGTATTTGAAACGATTTTTTTTTCACTAAGTCTAATGTCGTCCCACAGCCGCCATGATTGTTTTTATTTAACGTCACCTATCTAAGAACACTTGAACTGCTAATACGAATCTAACGATACCTCAATTATGTAAATCCGTTCAGCGGTTCTGGAGATATGAGGTAATAAAGAATAATACATACATACAAGATAGGCGCGAAAAACATAACCCTTCCTTAGCAGTCGGGAAAAAAATCAGATATTAAATTCATTTCATCAATTTTATATCAACATATCTTTTATTTATAAAGTTAAGTTTTTATGTAACCAATTTTTCTGTAAGTAACTAGAATTTCAATTACAATTTTAACATGGCTGAAGCTTGCCGTGTAAAATAAAATCATTAAATATTTATACTCTACTAAGTTATTGAACAAATCGACATTGGACATTGTCAGATCGATATCTTTGACACAAGAAACCATTCAATACATATTTAGAAGCAATGTTTAATGTATATAAAAATATAAAATCAATATATATATATATATATATATATATATATATATATATATATATATATATATATATATATATATATATATATATATAAAATAACTTATGTGATTGTACTGTAAATATATGGATAGTGAGCGAATTAATTCGTGGCGCAGTGTCAGTGTCTGTAAACGCGACGTGTTGTGGTGCCAACTTGCCAACTTAGAGCAAATGAAACTTTTATTAAAATAAACAAATGAAATAAATCAGCTTCACTCTGTATCCCGCACACAGCAGGGTAGGGAAACCTAGTGTTAAGACATTTCATTCCCCACTATCCGCCGAATTCTGGAGGCATTGCATGTTGAGTGGCGAACTCAACGCCGCGCTTTGCCTTAAAACCAGAACGAAGAAACATAAATATAAATTTAAAGAATTATTTCATTTCCTCGAGAGGGGATCGAACCCACAACCAGTTGCTTTTACAGTCATACTTTGTCCTCCTGCGCCACAACTGGCCTCAACTTTCAATATTTACATTTATTCGCCACCCAACACGTAATGAATCCATAATTCAATAGAAAATGGAGAACAGAGTGTCTTAACACTATATTTCCTCTGCCGACCTTGTGGTGTCCAGAATGCATCGTAAAGATAAAAAAATAAATAGTTGCTCTTTCCAGGATACTTATACGCAGTGTTATTCGCAGAGCAGGTGGTAGCGTGATCTTTCAATATGGCCCCGTTGTGTCGTTATTGGCGATGGCAACACATTTCGTTTATGCGTTACAGAATTTATTACAAATCGAAAATATTGTTATATTCGGATTATTGGAGACATTTGTAGACATTTGTATCGATTATTATATTAAGCGAAACATGTGTTATATTTCAAAACTTTTTCTATCGAAACTGAAATATTACTTTATAATTTAGATAATTTAAAGACCCAGAGTTCTTAGTTACCCCTTTTAACTTTAATATGTTTTTTTTTTATACAAAGCATGAAGAAATTGTAAAAAAAAATATTTACTTTGTAAACTTTATTATTATTATTTATGTTAATTACTCGTATTTTGTACTCGCACAACCGACTCGCACTTGATAAGATTTTTTAAGTAAAAGCTCAAAAATTCCAAAGCTGAAAAAATATTAAGCATTTACATTACACTTATAAAATCTTATACTTTAAATAACTATTTTACTGATCAAATACTTATTTTCAAAATAATTATCTTTAAGTCGGAAAGTAAAGCTCTAAAGCCTAAGTCAATTAGATGAATTTTTTTGTCAGCTTTACGCTGTATCCGGAACTCAGCACGGTAGGCAAAAGTAACCTAATGTTAAAACACTCTGTTCCACATTTTCTGCCGAATTCCAGAGGCATTGCGTGTTGAAATGTGGAACTCAACGCCACGCTTTTCCTCGACACCAGAGAGAAGAAATGGAAATATGAAATATTTAATTTCTTCGAGCGAGAATCAAATTCACAACTGGTCACACACTTGTGCCCTTGCGCCACGAATGACCTCTAGACGAAACATACAATAAGCCATTTCTTTTTCACATTTCAAAGTGCTAGTGCGGTAAAATACTTATTTAAAATGTTACCTACTGTTACTCAAGCATATTTTAATATATTTCATCACATTCAGCTTTTCCTTAAGAGTTCAACTTCCAGTTAGCTTTCTACTAAGTCCTTAGTTTAGGTGCGCTGAGAGCAAAATTAATATTTCTTGCTGTAATATACGTACATTTCAGTTGTCACATTTTGGAAGCCATAAGAGGTTTTTAAATTTAAGTTACGTTGCACAAAATGTTTTATTAATATTTATTTTGAGTAAATAATTTATGTGTTTTAAATAAATAATGGTATATTTTTTAAAATGCTTAGTAAAAAACAGAATAAATATATTAAACATAGAAGAGCTCAGTCAGCATTGGATTGTGTCACTTGGAACACAATGTCTTTATGGTGGTTTTAACACTGAGTTCTTTTTTCTTACTCTGTTTAATATCGAAGGCGTGTAGATAGAAAAATTAATACATATATTTTCTACGGCGCCACGACTAGCCTTCAGAGAATCCAGAGAGGATTCTCTGGAGGCTAGTCGTGGCGCGGAGTGCCTTAACACTAGGCTTCCTCTGCCAGCCCTACTACATGCGGGATACAGCGTGAAGCCGAAAAAAAAGTATATTCTTTATTTAAAAACACAAACAGTATAAAAAAGCTAATTGGTGTTTCTTACCGTAATTGAGCTGTCGTGGAACAATACAAGTAACCGAGTATTTGCATACAGAGGCTCGTTCCAGTCCATGTAATTACATCTTATAAGTTTATTAAGCTAATTGCTAGTGGACAAGCGAGTTGCTATCATTGTTAATAGTTAAAGTTATTTTTATTTATTTTATTTAATTATGCTATTTCTTAAGATTATTGTAAATGGTTCTCTTATTGTATCACAGATAATTAAATTAGTTGTCACAAGTGATTTACTTAACTAATTGATATTGAATTATTTTAAAAAATGCCTCCAGAATTCGGCAGAAAGTGGGGAACGGAGTGTCTTACACTAGGTTCTCTCTGCCTACACTTCAGTGTGCGGGATACAGCGTGAAGCTGATTTCTTTTTTATTTATTTAAAAAATACTTAGACGCATTGTTTCTTTAGTAATTCCAGATATGGCTACTGTGAACAGTAAAACTCGCTTAAGGTAATTTTACAGGGACTAAGGTCCCTAAGGTCCAAAAATACATTTATATATTTTAAGCTTCACGCTGTGTCCCACACTTATCAGAGTAAGCAGAGTGAACCTGGGAACCTTCTGTTAAGATACTTCATTCCCATTATAATATTCCATTCCCCATTTTCCGGCATCTCCAGGAAGCACTGCGTGGTTATTTGCGGATTCATTACTTATTTCGGTTTGATAAAAAGATTATATTACTTATAATTTTAGTTTTGCATTGTTTTGACTCCAAAAAACTGCATCTGAATTTAGAAAATTGCAATTCACTCATCCTTCATCATTATCATTTAGAGCCATCTTTTTCGGTGGTATTCAAAATTTCAATAAAATCTTTAATAATCATCTCTGTTCAAATGATCTTCATAATGAAAGAATATATAGGAAATCCATAGAGATCTACGAGATAAGAGAAGCAACTGCAAAAGAAAAACTTACCATATACAACTATAGAATAAAACCAGAAATATTATTAAATATTTTCTTGTTCTGAATCAAAGCGAAAAAATAAACAATCTCATATAAATATTAATATTAAGCTGGTTAAATTCATTAGTTGTTACGGTAACCACAAGAACATCTGTTGATCAACAAGAAGCTCAGTGAACTATTCGCTAGGGTTGAACAAAGGACAAAAATAAAATATGAGCCACAAAGCGTTCTTGTGGTCGCTTTGTATCGCTTTCAATCTACGTTATGAAAGCATGTAACCGGCCTTCAAAGCAATATGCTGAAAGGGTAATAAGTATTAAGTAATCCTATATATTTATAGTATGCAGAGTAATTGTAAGAT